>JABFEV010000824.1:0-12181 GCA_013618395.1 Fusarium domesticum | reverse complement strand
TCATAGACCAATCCTTTACAAAAGCTAGCCTTAATATTCTCTTTTATAAGGGCTTTTTTAGAAGCTATCTTATAGGCTAATAGGAAGTATTGCTTTTATAAGGCAGCTAATAGAGTAAACCTTATATATTAATAACACTTTCTATAAAACTATATCTTTAATAGGCTAAAAATATTAATATTAAGGGGCTATATAATATGCAATAAGTAGGCAAGGAGATAAATAAGATAGATCTTATTCTTCCAAGCTTCTCTAATAAGAGATATCTATATATTACTCTTATAACTATTAAGGATTAAGGCCCTTTATAAAGATAGGTCTTAAACCTTTGTCTCTTCTAAATAATAGTATTTAAACTATAAGAAAAAGATCTTTAAGTTAGACTAGCTTATAGGGGTGCTTTTATAAGCTTACTTAAGAAATTTCTTAAGAAACTACTGCTTATTAAATTGCTTTCCTATAAATATAGTATATAGCTTAATATATATTCTCGAAGCGCTATTATATTTAAGACTATAAATTTAATAGCATAAATTACTACTTATAGTCTTAGAAAAGAAAGTTAGGCTTGTGTTAATAACTTTACCGGCCTTATTCTTTCTTACCCTTAAGTATGCCGGTCTTTTTAATATTATATATTTAGTCTATTTTAACCTATGGAGCGTTAATAATATAGCTAAGCTTAAGGCTATAGTCTTCTAAGATCTCCTTAATAACGGCATTTACACGAGAAGTATCTAAGGAGTCGTGAGGGCTTTAAATTAATATCCTAATGGCGCTTAACGAAGCAGTTAACCTAATTCTAACCTAATGGTTTCTTATAACTAGCCTTAGAAAGAATAGCCTTACCAAGGGCTTAATAAGCAGCTTTATAAGAGCCCTGCCAGCTATCTCTTCTAATTTAATCCGTTTAATATGGTCTTCCTCTGAATTAGGCGATAGCTTTTAGGCCTAAGTCCTTGCGATATGACATGGTTGTAAGGGTGTTGCGTGACACACGCCTTATATACGGATGTGAGGAGCAATTCCAGCACGTAGTGCTGAAATTGGTTTATCTTTTGGTATTTGTGGCGTAACGGCACTCCTCCCGTAACCCTTACAGTGGTATTCGTCTAGCAAGTCGATCACGTAATGCTAAACCGCTAATCTTAGCATTATGAGCAGCCTTTGTAGGGTTCGACTTCCGGGCTTTCTTATAATATATTCATCATTGTTGTTGCTTATATCTGTAGCGAAATTGTAAAATGAATTAAATTAATTGTAAAGGCTTGAGAGCTAATTACTCTCCTCCTTATTATAGTGTTGAGGATACCTGGTGATATGGCTGATTGGGCGTTGGCAACTGCGTGGTGACCCATCCTAAGGAATTACGCAAGTTTCCTTAGAAAATACCGTTTTGAGGGTCCAATAACGGCCGTATCAGCTGCCTGGGTAACTCGCTTTAAGAAGCGGCATCCTAAATTATAGTGCACGGCGCCGACGGTTAAGGAAGTCACCTGTGCCAGCGCTGAACTTAGGGTATTAAGTCTAGAAGTGGTTTAGTTCCTATTCTAAAGTAGTCTATAAGGATGAAAGTGGAAGCCTTATATAAATATCTTTTTCCTAATAGCAGGCATAATAATAAATAACACAATAAACTGATTACAAATAATTTATATGGGTTTTACTAGTAAATGATTTTAATCTGGTTTATGTCACTATGAAGTCTTACGCTAGTGGCGAGGATGTTGTGGGTCAGAAGGGGACCCACCAGACTCCCCGTGGGATAACAGTCCTCAATAGCCGCCGGGAGAGGGAGGCTGATTTCACATGCCGGCCAACGCTTCCTGCTTCGGAAGAGAGGGGCTATAACTTCAAACCGTTGGAAATTGAAAATCACGAACCCTTTATTGAAGCCCTTCTAATAACGCCCCTATAACTCTTCTTAAGCTTCCTTCCTCTCTCTCTAATAGAGAGATAGGCTATTTATACTAATAAATAGGCAAGTTACTAGCAAAATCGCTATAGAGACCCTTAAGCCTTGGTTAAGGCTGCTTTAATAGGTACTAACGACTGCGAGCGAGATCTACACTTGGATAGCCCTAATGTTATATATCGGCATTTATCGAGAAACTAACCTTCGTGCCTTCTAGAAGAGCCCTGACCTTAGGCAATAAGGCCCTAACCACTTAGTTAAGAAATATATAACTTATAAACGCTTCTCCCTTTTCTTTTAATTTATACAAATAGCACTACCTTCTAATCCTTTAAATTCTCTATTATGTACTTTCTAATATATTAACGAATAGTCTTCTCTTATTTAATATGCGATAGCTTTACTATATAAATCAGGCTTATAGCTATCTATTAACGAATACATAGTTCGCTTTATAAGTTATTTAAAAGAGAAGACTAGGGTGCTAAATAAGCCTATATTAATAGGGCTTAAAATCTAGGTTATAGCTTAATAAGGCCTATTTTTACGATAGATTTAGCATAAACCCGGTTAGAAATACGGCTTAATAGCTATTATTATAGCTTATAGGGCATAAAAAAGAGAGCTTTTTTTCTTAAAACTATTAAAAAGAATCGCTAAATAACTAAAAAGTCGTCTCTTATTAAATCTAACTTAAGCTATTATCGTAGCACTAGTAAATTAGCTGCTAAGAGGAACATATTATGTCTTCTTTAATAACCTATTTACTTTACTAAATCTCCTATATGCTCTTTAAAGATTAGGCCATAGGGCTATAGGCATAACCTATTAAAATAGCGGCCTTTTTGCTCGTTTAAAGGTATTAAAAGCTAATAACTTATAAGGCCGCAACCTTCGTCCCTTTAATTTAGTTCTAGCTATACTAATAGCTGATAATCTTATAGGTTCCTTAATCTAAGAGGGTTGATTTTAGCGATATTTTAAAGCTAATTTAATATTAAATTCCCTAGGTTAATTAAATTGCGTGGAAAGATAACGCCCTTATATTATTTATAAGTATAGTTTTTTAAGGTAATAAGCGAGTTATATATTAATAAAAGAGACCTAATATAGACTATGCCCGAGCCCGCCTAATCTAATAATTCTTCGAAAATAGCTATAAAAAGGAGTTCGCGATACCTTTAATTGCCGCTAAATACAACAAGTGGATAAATAGGGTTAATTAGGGTGACTAAATTAGGTCTTATGTGGGTTATAAGCACTCTCTTTAGCGAGGAGCTTAGCGGGCTTTAGCTTGGACCTTCTTGCTTAATATAGCTATTATTAATAGCTATATTATTTAGCAAAAGGGCAAGCTAAAATAGAAGACCTTTACGGTTTAATGTAAGTAAAGAGAGGTTATTTTAGAAGAGCTTATTAAGGCCTATTACCCTACCAGTTAGTTAAGGAAAAGGCTTTAAACCGGCGATAAGTTTATACTAATTTTATAGCATAAACGCATCTTAAGAGGCAAAAATAGCCCTTGCCTTGCTTGTAAGGGAATCAGGCTTAGAGAGGCACGGAAGAAACGGTCCCTTTAAACCTCGTTAACAGGTCAATTAAATAGATCACGGCCGACTCAGACGAGAAGTAGGTGTAAACAGTGTAATATTGCGATTTATAACTCTGAAGGTTGCTAGGACTTCTATCATCTAGTAAATTAGGTGTGTTATAAAGTACCTTTAATCTAATTGATTTTATTGGCCCATACCCTTATAGTTTTTGTACTGCAGTCTTATCCTCCTCTAAGAGATAGGTTGTAGCTTGCTAGGTTTGCTCGCCTGGGGCCCTGGCCCCACATGAGCCAACGGGTATCTTTCAATATTTGTGGCGTAACGGCACCCCCCCCGAACACTTATAGTTTTCTCTCTGGACTGTCCTGTGAACCTGACCATACATTCGTTAACAGACACAGATACACCTGTTGTATATAGTGTTGATGCCCCATGCTGGATCTAGGCAGACTACTTATTTATATATTGGAAGGTGCGAGAGAGTTTACTATGGGAATCGAACGGTAGAGAGAGGCGAAGATACCAGAAAAGAAGCCAGCAACGGTCAAAAGGCATGTACCGGTATTGTGTAATAGAATGAGTTGGGCCTTGGTGGCCGGACTTGACTAACTGCCAGAAGGCACGGATACTAGTTTTCTAATAAATATCAATATACAATAGAATAGAGAGCCAAACATAGATCTCAGCGGAATTCGTCTGTCGCTAATATCGTAATCTTGACCAACGCTTGAGGTTTGTTGTACGTATTTTATAGTGGGCAGCTACCCAGCTTTGTATTGATATAGTTGGCCCATCTTTCTACTAATGCATATGGTACGAATCTCTGGAAGAGCTCTAGACGCGATGAAGGCAGGGCTTCAACGGAGGCTTCACAATCTTCGAGTTGAACGGATTGGAAGTCATAGCCTCGGTCCTTCAACAAAGGAAAGGTCGGCCGGCAGGTGAAGTCGGCTGCCTGTTTACGGCGATTAGTATCTTCACTAATAAAAGTGGTATCATCGTATGCATGGACAGCAGGTATCTCGTCAGGTCTTTGTTGGGGTGACGTATTGATTGATGAAATGATTTGTATGGGAGTTCGTATGCAAATTATTTATGACGTATGCTTGGGGTCTCTTTATGTACCTCCAGTCCTACTGGGATTAAATAGTGAAAGAGTGGGGGCATTTGTAACTGGCACCCTACCACACCACAGGAGATAGGTTAATATCATCAATCATACCTCGGGAGATACGACTTTTCGGTCAAATTGGCAGTCCATGCTACTCAAAGCCCTCATACTTAAACAATGTCTTCCCTCCTATCCTGGCAGCTCCGTGATGTCCTCCACCGCAAGGACAACTCCTTCGTCAAAAAGATATTCCAACAAATCCACAATTTCTCGACTCTTAACAAGAGATGCTCTTCTTTCGCTATAACAAACAAACATCAACAAGGCCAACAACCAGTCTACATTTCTTACAATTGTATTTCTCTTTCACGATCACGCCATCAAACCACAGCAAATATGTCATCCAAATTGGTTCCCTCGAACCCTGACGAGGTCATGGTGATTCGAAATGTCACTCCTAATATTGTGACCTTCTCTGTGCCGTTCGCTCGCTTCGGTCGAATCAAGATTGGTGGACGAGGAACTCTAGGTCTGCTGGCTTGATCACTCCATCTAAATAGCGTCAACTAACCTGATTGTGCAGTCCGCCTCACAAACGGGGCACTGGCTGTGTTTTCTCCGGTAGCACTCACCGATGTCACAAGAGCAAAGGTATCGGAGATGGGTGGCGATGTTCAATACATCGTCGCCCTTGATTACGAGCACCACATCTTTTTGTCGGAATGGGCCAAAGAGTTCCCCAAGGCTAAACTTGTCGGCCCAGAAGGCCTGCCAGAGAAGCGCGCTGGACAAGACGATCCCAGAATTGGCAATGAGGAGTTTGCTGTTGTTTTCACCAAAGACACCAAGCGTAACATTCGCATTGATCCCGCGTTCGACGCTGACTTTCAATACGAGTATGTGGATGGTCATGCCAACCTCGAGATTGTATTCCTTTACAAACCCGACCGCGTCGTTATCGAGGCTGACTTGCTCTTCAACTTGCCGCCAACCGAACAATATAGCAAGGTTTCTAAAGTAGAAACACTGAACGGCGGGTTCCTCGGCAAGTTTTTTGCCGGTGTTCTAGACCCTCACAGCGACACAAAATGGATGAAACGGTTCAACTGGTACGTTCTTGGCAAGGATCGTGGTAGCTTCAACGACAGCATGCGGGTCATCGATACATGGGATTTTATCACTCTCATTCCTTGTCATGGCGACGTCATAGAAAGAGACGCCAAGGAGTTGTTCCGCAAGGCATTTGAATGGCATCTTATGGGCCACAAGTAATCTCACCATTATTTCGATACCTCGATGCTGGCTGGTCTGGACGAAGCGGAGGAGAGTTGGCGCAAGGTTTTGGGTGCGTCTGGGTTGGAGTTGACACGGCTGTGTTATACAGTGCACTATGCCAAGAATACCAGGAAAATATTGGAATATCAGTGTGATTATAACAGTAGCTAATTGAAGATTGACGATATGAGTAAGGTATTCCTATACGTGACGTTCGCCTGAAGTATCTCGTCAACTGCCTCTTTCACCACGCAATACTAGAATGCACCTTCTTGAAGGGTATCTTTGTAACATTTGTGCCGACCGAGGCTTGCGTCCTTTAGCCTTGGGTACATCATGAGTTAGGTGATGGAGCCGTGCACCCCCGCTTGATCCGAATCTTTATCTTATCGATGTCCCCACCTAAGCATGCACCTGCCTTACCTGATGGTGCATCGGAGCTGTCGCGTGTGCCTTCACACTCACTTCACCTCAATACTGTATCTGGTTTAGAATGACTTGAAGCATCATGACTGAGTACGGGCGCATGGACCCGTTCTCTTTCGCCGGGTCAAGAGATGTCAAGCACCCGGTGAGCATTCGCATGTAGGCCTATCACTCTGTCATATCATGTATTTGAACTCACGTGGCTAACGCACATGTGCAGAATGAACCTCGAGGGCGACGAATCGCCTTTCAGGTACTCGACTCTTCTCGAAAAGGCTGACCTGCGACATACTGGGTCAAATACAAGGTTAGCTTGCCCGTGTTCTGTTGCTTAATACGCCTAACTGACACTAACCCAAAGTCCGCACTCCGACCTATATGTGACCGCCCAGATCTGGGCTGGCTCTAAACCCTTGACTGTGCCTGTACAGACGGCCTATAAGACATTTCGAGCTGAACGAAAGTAGGGCATAGCCGACTACCTGAACGTAATTATCATCTGACTGAAAGACTAGGTGGAACGAGTGGCTTCAGTTACCTATTACTTACGATGCTCTCCCCGCACACTCCTTTATCGCAATTACAGTGTGGGATGTATCACCCACGGGAGGAAAGGTGGCACTGGGCCATGCCATCCCATTTGGCGGCACTACCCTCCCGCTGTTCGACGACGATAACCAGGTGCAGAAGGGCAGACAAAAGTGTCTAATTCACCGCCACAAACATGCTGACGGGACCGAAAATACCACCACCCCAGCTCTTACAACAACCAGAAAGCAAAGACCAAACAGCCGCAAGTGTCCAGTACCGCCCCTCGACAAGGACGCTGAGGAGTTGGAGCGGATGGAGCTGCTGTTCAAGAAGCACGAGATGGGAGAAATACCTCGTGTTGACTGGCTAGACCAGATGGTTTTTCGAAGTTTTGAGAAACGTGGCTTGCAAGCAGCCAAATCGTCGATGAAAATGCTACAGCGACAACGAGCCGTAAATGGAGAGTCTGGTCCCAACAGTCTTGATGACGAGACTGAAGATGGCCGGCCTGGCCCTTCAACTTTCCTTCTCAACGTTGAACTACCTCGATTTGACTTTCCGGTGGTATTCTCTGATCACGAATATGATCCTCCTCCCATTTCATCTCTCCAAAACTTATCAATGTCACAAGCAAGTGTAGCCCGCCGACAGCCTCAGGTCCAGTACGGCCCGGGCATCAATGCTCTCGGCGATGGCTCATCAAGTTATGGGGGCAGATTAGTCAAGGTGTACGACCCCGAAGTGGGACACAAAGATAACCCGGCCGAGGCAAAGCATCGTCGGTTGTTTCGCAGCTCTCACCGGCACGGCATTCTCGACAAAGACCTCAAGCCAAATGCCAAGGTCCGCGATGAGCTCAATCTCATCATGTCTTACTCCCCAACACATGTTTTGACCCCAGAGGAAACTGATCTGGTGTGGAAATTTCGTTACCATCTTACTCGCAACAAGAGAGCCCTGACCAAGTTCGCCAAATCAGTCAACTGGAACGACCAGAGCGAATCAAAGCAAGCCATTCAGGTCCTTGGTCGATGGACCGAGATTGATGTTGATGATGCCCTCGAACTCCTAAGCCCTTCTTACGATAACCCTGCTGTTCGGTCCTATGCTGTGGAACGACTACGCAAAGCAGACGACCGAGAGTTGCTGCTATACCTGCTCCAACTGGTACAAGCTCTGAAATATGAACGCATATCAACAGACTCGACCGAAGAAAGTAGCCACGATTCATCTCTTGCTCGCTTCCTGATTCAGCGTGCAGCTGCCAACTTCCTGCTGGGAAATTACTTCCACTGGTATCTGATGGTCGAATGTGATGATATTAGTCCCGAACATGGAACTGACAACCGGAATATATACCGCAAGGTCGCGTATGACTTCATGGCAGAACTCGTCAAACAACCCCACGGCGTCGAAAATCGTAAGACTCTACTTCGGCAAGCAGAACTAGTTTCTGTTCTTTCTAGGATCGCTAAGGATGTCAAGACGTCCAACGAGTCTGTACCCAAGAAGATCGATCGACTCAAGCATTTCCTGGCGGACCCCAAAAACGAACTTCTTGCTTTTGATCCCCCCTTGCCGCTACCACTAGATCCTTCCGTTCTCATCACAGGCATCGTACCAGACCAGACTGTTGTTTTTAAGTCGTCATTGAATCCCTTCAAATGCACTTTCAAAACATCGACTGGGAAAACTTATCCCATCATTTTCAAGCTCGGCGACGACTTGAGGCAGGACCAACTTGTGATCCAGATCATAACACTCATGGACCAATTATTACAAAAGGAGAACCTCGACCTGAAACTGTCCCCTTACAAGATTTTGGCTACGAGTACATCGGCCGGTGCGTCGCAGTTCGTTCAGTCTGCGAGTTTATCCAGCATTGTCAACAAGTTTAAGACAAACCCAGCCCTGGCATACCTCAAATATCACAATCCTGATGATAGACAGCCCCTTGGCGTTCGGCAGGAGACCTTAGACACGTATGTGAGGTCTTGCGCGGGGTACTGTGTCATCACCTACATCTTGGGCGTTGGCGATCGTCACCTTGAAAATTTGCTGCTTACACCCGACGGCCACTTCTTCCACGCTGACTTTGGCTTTATTCTCGGTCGCGATCCCAAGCCATTTGCGCCACTGATGAAACTTTCCAAGGAGATGGTAGACTGCATGGGTGGTGTCAATTCCGAGCACTATCACCAGTTCAAACAATATTGCTTCCTGTCCTATACAGCTCTGCGCAAATCGTCCAATCTGATACTCAATCTCTTCAGCCTCATGGTTGACGCCAACATTCCGGACATTCGATTGGAGCCAGACAAGGCAGTGTTGAAGGTACGAGAACGATTCCACCTGGAACTGAGTGAAGAGGAAGCGTTACGATACTTTGGAAGGGTCATCGAGGATACCTTGACAGCCTATGCGCCAGTAGTCATTGATAAGCTGCATGAGTGGGCGCAGGCGTTCCGAGCGTAAAGTGAGAATTTTGCGATTATGTCTGTGTTTAGCAGCTCCAATAACTCTAGTAGAAGCTGGCGAGTCGAATACAATGTGCATGGCCGCGGTGCTTTCGAGTAATGAATGTACCTATTCCATTGCCTAATATTTAACGTAGCCAAGGATGCCAGGCAAATCTGATCTGCGAATTCTCAGTCGTGATATTGATTGCCATCTGCCGTATTTTCATCAAACTCTTCCTTCCGTCGTCAGCGTTTGCCAAACTTAAGTCTCGCCAAAGGTAAAGACACCCTTGCCGCTGCGGAAGCCCTGAAGTCCCTTCTGAACAGCATTTCGCAACGTCTCCTCTTGCGTGTCCCAGTCCCATTTGACCTCTTCAATTGGTACATCACGGAACTGGCCCGAGCGAATGGTATCAAGAACATCGTTGATCATATGCTTACGGCCGGTTGGGTCTTGCTCGTTCCATCTGCTAAGCCAGAATCCGACGAAACGGATATCCTTAAAGATGAGCAAACCAACAGGCAAAGACACAGGCTGCTTTGCCATGCCGCCATATGATACCATAGTAGCACCTTCGCCGAGCGAGCGGGCAATTGCGGTAGCAGACTTGCCGCCAACACAGTTGAGGCCCAGGCTAATTTGCTCGCGGCCTTTGCGGGTTATCTCGGCCAGCTGATCCCTCCACTCTCTCGAGAGAAACTGGGACTCGGTGACGACAAAGTCAGCACCCAAGTCACGCAGCTCCTTCTTGAGAGCTTCAGTGGCTTCGGGAGAATCACGGTCACGAACGATGTTGATACTTCTCAGGCCCCAGAGCTTACCAAACTGGATGGCGGCTCGCCCAACGCCAGAGTTGGCACCGTTCTGAATGAACCACTCGCCGCTACCAACCTCAAGTGGTCGCATGCCGAGACTAGCCTTGGGGCCAGCATCTGGGCCATATGACCGCAAGATACGATAAGCTGTGCAAGGGTTGACACTGACAGTCGCAACTTGGGCGGCCGTCAAGCCTTCCTTGTTGACTTTAATAAACTTTTCGGCCTCGTCGACGGCATGTGTCCTCCAAGTTCCAAACTGGCCGATAGCCGGGATAACCCAGTCACCCTTCTTCAATGATGATGAGCCGCCAGTAGACACAACTTCAAAAACACCCTCGTTGCCGGGTACAACAGAAGGTTCCGAGGTACCGATCAAGGATGTGAAGGCCGGTTTAGAGCCATAAGTGCCCTGAACGGTGTTGATATCGGCAGGGTTGATGGGGGCAGCGAGCGATCGAACAAGGATAGAGGAAGAAGGGATGGACGGGGAGATGGAGTGCGTATGTAGTCTAGAGGGTATTAGAACAAGGCCGATATTGGGTATCACAGATGAATGGGGTATACTCGCTTGAGGACATCGGAGGGCTCTCCATATTTGGAGAAAACAAGGGCCTTTGCTTGGATATAGCCATAGGGGCCAGACTTGTGTCGCACTGCGGTCTTGGAGAGTTGGCCGAGGCTGTGAGACTGAAGTCTGGCCGATGGCCGAGTGAGTCCCGAGACAAGTAGACGCATGCTGAAGAGTTGTGAGCTCGCCATAGCGGAAAGTTATATCAGGAGAGTGGAAGAAATTATTTGCCAAACAATCGTGCGACTCGGGTAACGAACGATGAAAGGTGTAGGGATGAATTGGCGATAGGGTCAAGCTCAACGGCAAAGCTCGAATTGGTAAGGTTAGGAATATGACGATTAGATGTAGTTCGTCCAGCCAATCAGCTAATTTTATCAGGTGGGGTTGTTTCTACTACGTAGAGTGCAGGTGGTCCGGGGAACTGGGCCTAAGATGGGGACACCGAGAGGGAGTACGTACATACGTCTACGTGATACAGTTGAAAAAGTCTCTGTAGAATCAATATTTGCGATTGGACAATCGCATTGATTAAACGATGACCGATGGGCGAAGAGGGAACATGACATGGAAAGCGTAAGGATGAGACGTGTGCATTGGTAGGCAGTACATCTGTACTTCGTCTCCGTTGCATCTACGGATACCTTCGACGAACTTATCTCAAGTACAATTTAGGAAATGGATGCGTTAACTAACTAACGTTATAATTTTCTTCCAATCTTCCATTTTTAACTTGCGTTGACGTGAGTGGCATTGTCACTCAGTCAAGCACGACGTAAAGTCGGGCAGTTCAAGTTAGTCTAACAAGCGATTAGAGGCCTAGAGAATCATCAATACGAAAGCGCAAGACTGACAACTCATGTACGAACCATCAGCACTGGTAATAACTGGTTGTCGTGGCGATGATCAACATGCCAGCACATGGCCTTCCAGTACCTATGTGAGGTACCTCTAAGAAGGCCCAAGATTTCAATACTTTGAAGTACATGATTCAGCATCAAACATCGATCCTCTGCCTGACGTGTATGGCCTGAAGCCGCGTGGCTTCGGCGTCCATTGTGAGCCTCTAGAGCCAAACAGTGCCCCCCCCCCCGGAGGCTCACTGTTTCCCGCCTTGTCCATGTAGGTCCCGTTACGGTACCTACGGGAGTAGGTAGCCCCAAAGTACTCCCATGTACCCAGCTCGCCAGCCACCCCCTTCCCTACCAAGCAAGCAAGAAGCAAGCAGTGTTGGCATGACTCTCCCAAAGACACTCCAACTTTCAAATTCATTCTTATAACAAACATTCTCTCCCTTTGACATCCTCAACATTATACGGACTTTGTCCCACGCATACCTTTTCCACCTCGCCTTGTAACATCTTCGAAATCATCTCATCTCTTGCAATTGAACCTGTAATCGACCATCAAGTCGCATCGACCTCCTACTACCTACTATCCATAAGCACACGCCACGGTCACGTATGACTGATGCTGCACCCTTGCTCCAGGTTGCAACGAACAGCCACCACTCCTATCAATCAC
>JABFEV010000822.1:0-26989 GCA_013618395.1 Fusarium domesticum | reverse complement strand
AAACTCCCCCCCCCCCCCAAAAGAAAATCCAGCAGCGTCATCAAATCATGCCGTTTTGCGATTAGTCCCTCTTCCTGTTCCCTTTCCCTCCCTTTCTGACTTGAAAAAAACTCACATCTCTGTCAGACCCCTGACCATGAATCGTCGGGCATCTTCCAGTTATATCCCGAAGATGTGTTCACAGATTTAGACGTGTTATTAGCGTTGTTGTTATTACTGTTGCTGTTGTTGTTGTTATTACTGTTGCTGTTGTTGTTGTTATTACTGTTGCTGTTGTTGTTGCTGTTGCTGTTGTTGTTGTTGTTGTTGTTGTGGGTATGGGTGTTCTGAAAGTACCAGCTTTGCTGCTGGGTTAAGCGCTGGCTTTGCTGCTGGGATGATGTTTGGTAGGACGAATAATCCTGCCGTTGCTGTGTGTGCCCAGACTGCCGCGGCTGCTGCTGCTGCTGCTGCTGACCGTATACATTTCTGTTAGCACGAGTGTGTTGCTGGGTGTTTGTGTGCATGTTAAAGTTCTGTCGAGAAGCGGGAACTTCTTTTGAGCTCGATGACTGGGAGTAAGTTGGCTGCGTCTGGTATGCGGATATTCTGTTGCCATATGACTGGTCGTTGCGTCCGGAGCCAGACCATTGGTGTGCAGACGAAGTCATTGAATCGTACGCTATGCTCATGGTGGACGGCGTTGCCGATGCCGATGCCGGTGCCATGGACATTGCCAGCGCAGAGGAGTGGCTTGGTGTGCTTGACGGTTGAGCCAGGGCACTGCCCGAGCCCAGATGATCATATGTCGTCTTTTGTCGAATTTGATGGCTTGAAGAGGTGCCGCCATATCGACCGTAGTCGTTGTAGCCCTGCATCTCAGTCAACTGGGCGGGAGCTTGGTGGCTTGGAGTCTGTGTCTTCTGCTGCTGGCTCAAGGTGCTCGGCGGAGGCTGATAGTCTCTTGCCAGCGAGAGGTCGCCAACAGGGGTGCGAGACTGGTGTCGCTGACTATGTCTAGAAGTCGACCGAGGGACAGCAGCTTGCTGATGCGGCGATCTGTGGGCGTTGGTGGCCATGGCTACCACCACCGCTGCCGCCGGAGAATGTCGCCGTTGCTGCTGCATTGCCTTGTTGAGCTGGATGGAGTCGGGACTTCTTGTGAGTTGTTGATCCGGCTGGTTGGCTCTCTGGCTACCAGCACTGGAATACGCCAACTGCGGAGACCCCATGGGGATCTGTGGCGTCGTCATTGGGTTGCTAGTGCTCGGAGCCCAATCTGAAGCCCGATGATCCATCGACAAAAGGTTGTGGGCGTCTGTACGAACGGGACCGGAGGGTAGACTCCGTCGTGAGTTGGCATTCGCGTTGGCCGCCGTCCATCGTCGACTCTCACCAGGTGAGGTGGGTGTCGGGACAGCCGCTGCAGTTGAGTGATGGTCCATGGAATGAGCTGCTTCCGACAAACCAGCATTGTACGACGATAGCGGCTGGTTCATGATCAGACTTGGATTCGCGTGGGTCGGCGATGGAGCGTTGGGGTGCGGCTCAGGTCGTGGCAGGACTAGGCCAGAGCTCGACTGGAAATAGTTGTTTTGGGGCATGTCATGATCCGGAGCAAATGTTCGCGTTTGCGTTGTTGGCCTGGTCATGTTGTCCATGGCCATCTGAGGGTACGGTGAATAATACTCGTGTCTGTTTTGTTGCATTGGTTCGTCGCGATCAGGTTCCTCAGCCTCAGTCCCATCCTGCTGCTCTTCTTGCTCTTCTTCCTCGCCTTCTTCGTCTTCCTCATTTTCCTCTTCTTCATCATCTTCATCATCTTCATCATCTTCATCATCTTCATCATCTTCATCATCTTCATCTTCATCTTCATCTTCTTCATCATCTTCATCATCTTCATCGTTTTCGATAACCTCCACGGATACCTTTACCTTCTTCTTTCTGGGTTTCTGAGGTGCATACTCACACTCAGTACCCTGTTTCTGACACTCGGTACAAGTGAGACGTTCTCGAGTACACCGTCACAATGTTAGTCTCTGAAATGGCATCATGCCCTTATATGCAACTCACCTTGGTTCTGCGAGTCTTGCAGGGGAAGCAGGATGACTGAGATTTGCCCATATTCCTTCTTTTTCCGGGTGTCCCAGCTGGTTTCTCCGCATTGGCAGATGCTACTACAATATCTGTGTCGTCTTCATCTGGTATTTGGCTTATGCTGTCAGCCTGGGGAACAAGTTGCTTGGTGGTCCGCGGCCCAGTGGGAGAAGCCCGACTGCTATTCTGGTTCGAACCAGTGGGTGTATTGGACTGAGCAGAAGCAGAGCCCTCTTTGATGTTGCTGGGGTGAATGATCTGCAGCCGTTCGGCGCCGTACTTAACGAGCATGGCCAGTGATTCCTTCTGAAGCTCAGGAGACTGGTTGGAAAAGATGCTGAACTGGTCAACCGAAAGCGAGTCCGGGACTACGCCCACTTGGCTGAGTAGTGAAATAGCGGCTTCCCGACGACGAGTTGCCTCGACTGCAGAGACCTTTACAGACAATGGTACAACAGCAGAACTCTGATTGTTGGGTTGCGCTGACGTCCCATTCGCTGCATTTGACGGACCAACTCCGACTAGTCCTTGTGGACAACCATTAAATCCTTGCTGATTCTCGTCACCTGGAGCATCTGTCTGTCCATCAATACGGTAGGACGGGCCCGACTGCTTGTCATCGACAGGTACGCCGGGGCAATTGGGGGGGATCATATGCCTATCTGGCGGTTTCTCAATAGCAGCTTGAGCATCGCCATTATTCTTCTTCTTCCGCTTTCTGGGGTTGTTGGCTATTTCGTCTTGCGCCTTGGTTGTCGACTCCCGGCTCTTGTTGCGCTTCGTCTCTCTCATCCTGTCAGTCTTTGAAGGCTTTGGCGTCTTTTGCTGCTGGAGCTTCTGGGCACCAGGTCCAAGCACACGTGGAGGGGGGACAAAGTGAGCCGCAAGATCAGCCACGCTCCTATGCAATGGTGTATGGTCATATTTGACCATAATGGAACGGCTGTTTCGACTGAAGGCAATGATGACTGATCCTCGGCAATCAAACGCAGGTCGGCCTTGGTATGTATGATCAGCAAAAGTCTGCTGCAAGTATCACAGATTACACTCACTATGCAGGACCGGGTCTGGGTCCCGCAAGCTAAATTCGCCTACGATGGTATTGGTTGGGTTATTTGATGTCTGTTGCTTCCACTGTCGAAATGAAGCCTTGCAGAGATATGTAAAGGTCCATCCTTGAGAGCCGCGCGACACTTCTCGGGCTATCCATGTACTGCCGTCTGTAGCTCCGATGACGGAAATGATATGTTTTGCGACTGTCCGTTGCAGTGCTGGATCGGAATGAGGCTGGTTTATCAGCGTCTCGTTTGCCAACACGACTCTTGACGAGTGTTCCCCAGCTTGGCCTGTAGGCAACCCTGTCGGTTGTGCTCCTCCCAACGATGGATCGAGATTATCCAGATCCTCCAGCGCGCCATTCTCGGTCCTGGATAGAGCTAGCGTAAACTGCACCGTAGCCTTCAACTCGAGCGTGGTCGAAATATGTTCGGCGCGGTTCGGTGTCACCTTGAGCCTAAGCACAGCGCGCAGCTGATGCTGTAGCTGCTCAATAGAATCACATTGCGAATCGTTGGACGCGGCGGGAGCTTGCGCGCCAAGGTTGAAGCTGGCGAGAAAGTCGGTCATTCTTTAAATGAATGTCGAACGGCATTGAGGCGGACGCGGGGAGTCTTACGAGGCAGGTTTGTGCAGAGTCTGGTCCTTGGTGAGATAGTGGGCTGGGGTCGAGGTTGGGGTTTGGTAGTTGCGCTGAAGCTACGTTCAATGCGAGATTCGCGGCCAACGTCGCGCAAACGCGAGAGTGCTAGTTGTAGTAACCTGGGATAGTTAGAGGTGAAAGTGGACGTGGACGGAAAGGTGGAGGAAGCAGCTGGGGGGGTGTGGCTAAGTTGTGGACCCTCCTGTGACTAAGGAAGTGTGCACTAGTTATAAGTTGGTTGGCAGGCGCTGTAGGGTGCTGGCTTGGAGATGGCATCAACTGATTCAACTTCCAACCATCGATAGATACATGGATCCTTGAAATATTCAACAGTCAATACTTTAATTTGTCAGAACCACCCAATACATTTCACAAAGGGTAGGATGCCGATATATCATCAACTACTATTCGAAATACCAACAGATTCCTGCATAAAAAAGCTCTCCCCAAGCGCCACTGCCTAAGCATCAATACAAATGATATCATACAACTAGACATACCATAGCAAACATCATCGAACCAATCACTCATGAGTTTTCTTCGACCCATTGCTCTACCCTTTCAATCAACTCGATCTTCTTACCGCTGGTTCCAAGTCCCCTTGTTCCTAACACATCCTTCAGTTGCGCCACCGTCATCTTTGCAATGCTGCCACTATCGATTGCCGTCTTGAGCTGTACCAGGCTGAGTGACGATCCCAATGGCTTCTCAGCCGCCGCTCTGCTCTTCTTGGCCGGTTTCTCGTCTTCTTCGTCATCGCCCGCATCACGTTTGACGGCATTGGTAGTCGAGGCTTTCCCTGCTTCCTCGGCCAAGGTATCCGACCACTCCTCAAGATAGCCACCAGCTCGCTTGGCAATTGCCTTGCACTTGGGTTCTGTTGCATCATCCGCCTTCTCAGGAACCTCTTCTTCCAGTGCCAAAGCCTGGAGAATCTTGTAATGCCATTGAAGCGCCGGGTTCGGGTACTTTGATGGGTTATACATGGCCTTGGGAAGTTGAAGCTGTTGCACGATAGTCCTCATCTGCGTCTTGAGCTCGTCTGAGCACTGCTTCACCTCACCCGACGGCTTGATCTCTCTCAAATCATCCTGAACTGGCAAGGGGTATATCCAAAGACCCGCAGGTAGATATGGTGTTCCCGATTCGTCATCAGACCGTTCTTTGGATGGAATTATGGCGGCAAGCATAGGCTGCGCATTGGCTCGAGTTATGCACCAAGCGATGCCCATCTTATCATCATTGAGAAGCTTCTGCCATAATGCGGTAAAAACGCGCGTTGAGCCAACATAGTCTTCTTCACTTGGGAAAATGAAGGTGGACTTCTTCACACTCGCCCAAATGGGAAGCAGATGCCGAGGTTTGAAGCCAATGACGCGGATTATTGGCGACCCGAAATCTTTCAAGGCCTTTTGCTCCTCTGGAGTGAAGTAGACGTATTCGCCCCCGAACTTGTAAGCCTTTTTAGTCTCTCCTTTTTCAACAGTTCTTGCGCTATCCTCAGCAATTTTGGTTGTTTCGCTTGTAGCAATCTGGGGTTTCTCTCCATCAAGCCAGATGTAACATGTTCGTGCTGGTATTTGTCGATGGACAATATTGTATCCCTTGACGGAAATGCGGAGGCCTGGGGCAATTTCAAATGTTAGGTTGGAGAACAGGGCTCTCTTTGCGGTCTGCTTTGAGTTGACGTTTGAGATGAGCGAGCTCAGCAGACTGAGACCATCTCCAGACTTGGAAGTCCGAATTTCGGTCATGTTGGCTTCACCTATAGGATCACGATAGATGATGTCCTTCGAAAGTTATCGCCTGTTGTGCCATTTGATGAGAGACGACTTACATCGTAGAATTTGCCAATCTCGAATCCATCATCACCTCGAGTAATCGGAAAGAGGTCAATAATCACCCCAAGATCAAAAAGATCCTTGGCACGGACTACTGCAGCAGAGGCGGCCTGCTTGTCGTCTGCGTGCGGGTCATCATTATCCGTGACAATGAACAATCGACGACTACCAAAGTTGGCTGCCTTTGTAGTGAAGATCTGGTTCGCGCAGAACAGTACGTTGGACATACTAACGGTGTCATCCGCTTGTACGAGCACCTCGTCCTCGTCTTCGCCGTCCTCAACCAGAGCTTTGAGAGCTTTGACGTCCTCGGCTGCTGGCACATCAAGATCGGTAAACAGATAGCAGTGAGGGTAGCCAATGCCACTGCGACCATCTGCTGACTGCTGGAACTTGGACTTCTCCGTACCAAATAGGAGGATGCCCATCATATCCTTGGGGTTGGATATGATGCGCTGCTGCATTAGATGATAGGCGCATTTCAAAGCTGCCTGCACGGGGCTGTCCCGGTCTGCCTTCTTTGAATCCGAGTGTGGAGGTGGCTTTAGCATCGACTTGCTCACATCGATAGCAAGCAATATGGCATCCTTTTGTGCCTTGTAGTTCTAGACAAGTAGGTAAGCATGTGTAATAAACATTGAGATTCATAGAGGCTTACCGTCTCGTCAATTTCCTGTTCTCCCTCATCCTCATCATCCCTCTTCCAGTCTGGCTTTTCTGACATAGTGAATATATGTTTTTTCTCTATGGTGAGTGATGAGACACTTTACATCGTGGATGGACTGGTCTTTAAGAGCGGAGTGATCTCATGCCTGCGCGGCGGGTCCTAGCTTTAGGCAAACGCGAGGTTCTGACAGGGGTCGCGAAGATGTATCGCGCGGTCACGTGCAAATTCTTTGGCGATTACCAATCCAATGATTGGCCAACACCGACGTGTTAGAGAGTACTCTCCCACGGTCGTTTTTTATGTGGTGAAATACGTTTCCACTAACAGTCATCCATCTTAACGGACTTTCCTATAGAGTGCGCGGAAGACGATCCACGGAGTTCTGGAGATCAATGCATCATCGCGGGCCATAGATAATTCGACCATTCCGTAAACTTCCAATCACACCATTTCCAGTCGAGTCCTTCTATTTTTATTTTCTTTCTTTCTTTCTTTCTTTCCTTATTATACTCATTTTCCGCACCTAGTTTTCTCCTCCAGATCCCGAATTGACCTACAATGGCTCTGCGACGCTCCGGAGGTCAGCTCTACAAGGGCATCTCCCAAAACTCGCGTATTGCGCTGCCCCAGCTCACTGCGCAAAGGCGACACCTAGCAACTGCCGTCCCTCCCGTTACCCAAGATGCCACGGGTTCCAAGGGCCCAACTGCCATGGTTTTCCTCAACATGGGAGGACCCTCGACCGTTGACGAAGTTGGCGATTTCCTCAGCCGTCTATTCGTTGGTTGCCCATCCTACCCGCGGTGTTTCCGAAGGTTGCTAACATACGCTGCAGGCTGACGGCGATTTGATCCCTCTCGGTCGACTCCAGTCCTACCTTGGCCCTCTTATCTCCAAACGAAGAACGCCCAAGATTCAGAAGCAGTACAGTGCCATTGGTGGCGGATCCCCCATTCGAAAATGGTCAGAGTATCAGAACGCCGAGATGTGCAAGATCCTGGACAAAATCTCCCCCGAGACGGCGCCGCACAAACCCTACGTCGCTTTCCGATATGCCAATCCTCTGACTGAGGACATGTATGCCCAACTTTTGAAGGACGGCTTTGGTAACGGGCGAGGCGGTCGAGCTGTTGCATTCACTCAATATCCCCAATACTCATGCTCGACAACTGGAAGCAGTTTGAACGAGCTCTGGAAGTTGAGGCACAGGCTGGAAGGCAAGACGAACGTGGATTCTCCAGAGGGCAGTATCAACTGGAGTGTGATTGATCGATGGCCTGCTCACAGCGGCTTGGTTGAGGCTTTCGCGCAGAACATTGAGGCCAAGTTGCTGGAATATCCTGAGGAGCGACGCAAGGATGTTGTACTCCTCTTCTCTGCACATAGCTTGCCCATGTCCGTTGTAAACAGAGGTAGGTTCTTTTTGTGGCATTTGATCATGTGATATTGCTAACATGCTTTCAGGTGACCCTTATCCTGCCGAAGTCGCAGCGACCGTTTATGCCGTCATGCAGCGTCTCAAGTTTTCGAACCCGTACCGACTATGCTGGCAGTCCCAGGTAGGCCCTTCCGCCTGGTTGGGCCCTCAGACATCAGACAGCGTCGGAGAGTACATTGCCAAGGGTCAGACGGATCTTGTGCTTATTCCCATTGCCTTTACATCCGATCACATCGAGACGTTGTATGAGCTGGATGAGGAAGTCATTGGCGAGTGCGGCCACACCGACACGGTCAAGCGAGCAGAGTCGCTGAACGGTAGCCCGGTGTTCATTAGAGCTCTGGCTGATATCGCCAAGGACCATTTACAAGGAAACCAGGCTTGCTCGCCTCAGATGGGCCTTCGGTGCCCTGGCTGCAAGAATGAACGATGTGCCGAGTCAAAGCGATTCTTTGCGAGTCAGCAGGTTGCCCTCGCTTAGATGTTTATGACAAAGCGCAGGGATTTGTTTCAATATTGGTTTAGGTGATGAGGCTATCTCAAGGAAGTATTGTATTATATGGTTTGGCTGGGAACGTCAGGGACTGTGTATAATTGAATGAAAATGTCTCGTTGATAACGAGTCGAGTAGCTTAAAAAGGGGCATATGCACTGGTGGATGACCTGTATATATGGATAAAAGGAAGATAAAACAATGCTAGTACCCTCTGGTTCCATTTGATCAAGTTCAAAGTCTATCTAGGCTTTTTCTACGCAGGTTACGTGTCTCGGCGCGTTATAGCCAATTCACATACCCTATAATCATCCATAGCGTATGAGTGTGTTAAGCATTCACTCGACGTATATGTCTCAACTCAGGAGAGTGCATGAAATAGAATAATGTGCTAGATAAAATATTACATTTGTATTAAAGTAAGCTTGAAGTTTCATAGAGCATCGTTACTCGGGTTAACAATGTTTGCGTTGAGCTATGCACAACTCGGACTGCGAATGGATGGTTTGACGCTACTTGAGGTACTGTCGTCAGACGATGGAACACAGTCTGGCACGGTTGTCAGTCACCACAGGTAAGAGCGAACGGGGGCGTTGGAGTGGCTGAGGAGTCTCGAAACTTTGACACCTACCAAGGTGGTCTCCGCCAGGAACAAGATTAGGGGTACGTACCTGGTAACACAAGATGAGAGAGATCACGTCGATACCTTACTGTCCTACATTGCTGCTAGAATTTTGGTCTGGCCTGAGCCCCTGGTCAATATTTCCAAGTAATTACTACGTATAAATAAAACACGAATTGATATTTCGCATTTATGTTAAACGTGAAAAAAGTATGTCCTACGTCCTCGCATCTCGTGTCGTTCGAAACACGGAATCCTTGAACGGGGGGCGTATCAGGGATATTAATGCCCAGGGATTGGGAGCTTGAGGCCTCGTGCATATGAATAAGATTATACTACTACAGTAACACGATGACTGTGATTGCTGGCAATTGATAACTAGAGAAGTGAAATGGCACATGGACATTATTACGTGTTAATCTAGAAGGGGGATCTCGCTTTGTAGAATGGCAGAGGCAATAGATCTAAAGCATAATGAACACATCAAGTGCCGTGAGAAAGAAGCCAGGGGGACATCGTCCATTCAGCTTGGCTCAGGGATGACAGAATTCATAGATACCATGCACCTTACGGAGTACTGTGTACGATAAAAGGGGTCTTTTTCTCAGCCGTGTTTGTCAAGGCTACCTACACACTACAATAAGTTGTAGCATCTATCTTAAACGTAGGTATGTTAATGTACCTATATCCAAGTTGCCTCACATGATAGAAATTCAAATCATCACCATGATTCTTCAATCTCAAGCTGCCAGTTCAGTCCCTTCGTCCCTTCTCAACCCAATTTCCCAGCCGTCAACTAAACTGTCAATCTGTCCCCTTGTTGCCTCACTCTGATTGGATTCCAACCTCTGTTCGATGGCTAATCATCATTCCATTCCGCATCCCTTCCCGCCCGACAATCCTGTGAGAAGTGGGTGGGACAGCCACCCGACCTCATGTACTGGCTGTGTACTGTTGAACCTACCAGCCAGCCGTTCAGGGCAAAATATAAACTGGTTCAGCGGCTTTCATCACTAGCCCTGTCCACTAATTCCCGTCCGTCAGGAACCCACACCACCCTGGATCCTCTGGCTCCTCTGGAGGCAACTCACAGGCTGGAGATTCCAATGGGTGCCAGCCCACCCCCTGATCGACTAATCCCTTTTAGGATTAGCGCAAGCAAAACCCCTTTTGTTGCAGGACTAGCCAGAGCAAGCAAGGCTCCAACGTATTCTAGTGCCAATGCTCAGGACATACTCGCTGGCAGAACAGCACATCAGAATTTCCTCCCGTCTCGTCTCCTTAACGTTGCCTAAGGTAAGGTTGTTCCGTCTGGTCGCACCCAAAATTTCCCTTTCCCTACTACTTCTCCTTGAACTTGCTCCTGTCGTTTCCAACATCCCCCATTCTCCCCGTCATCATTGCTACTATTCTCTCGATCGCCCATTATCGCGCGTGAGAGTAGGTCTTGCCTTTTGAGTGCATCTTCGAGGTTTCTTGAAATTCTCTATCCTCCTTGCGACGCTATCGTCACGCGTCTCTACACGAGTAAGTAGCTATCCTCTCGTTCCACCCCCCGATGCTCCTTACCCCCCCGGAACCAAAACCCATGATAGTTGTAACCCGAGCAAGCGCACCTTCGAATTCGCCTCCCATCTCCTCGACAGCACCTATACTCGCTGCGCTCTTCACATCGGACCTGCTTCCTTCACCATAACTCTCCCATTTCCCTCCTGCGACCATTCCCACCAAGCTCGCACAGCTGGCCTCTTCCCCCTTACCTAGCTAACCATTAAACCTTGGCTTTAGAACCCGCGCTTTCCTACCTACGAATCATCACGACCGACTGCACTTGATACATCAATATGGGTAAGATGACTCTTTCTTTCATGTATTTCTATGGTGGCCACGTGGCCGGCAGAGGCCGAGGCAGAGGAAAGAGCTTTCCATCCCAATCTACGAGGACAACATGGCCCTTCATGTAACCCGGACCTCGATCCTCTCCCCGAACAACAACAAAACATCAAGCAGCTCCTGGAAACGCTTTCATTACCGCCAAGTCACTCCTTCATCGCCATCTACACTTTCTTGGGTCTGGCATTTTGGTCTCCTTTTGGTCTCGAGAGCATTCCTCTTTCAAAGATCGATAACCCCTTAATCAAAATCAACCATGCCTTTCGACTTCATACAGAATGTTCGATCCCGCGCTCGCAGCGTTCAGCTTGACAAGGCTTCGCTGGCCATGACTGCCGCAGAACTCTCGGGAGAATCGTCCAACTCCCTGTCTCAGGAGTCTCAAAGGAACAGCAGCCTTCCGACAAGGCGCATAAACCCACGGCCGACCTCTGCCGATTCTCCGCGCCCTACAACTATGCGTCACTATCGAAGTATGCTCGACATTGAAGAACCTCCGAAATTGAGCCCATGGACACCAATGTCATTCGAGGAGCTATACGCGAATCCTGTTTCCAACTCGAGAGCTTCAAAGCAGCCCGATGCTCCCGAGATCAGCGTCAGAGTGGTGCCTGGTGGAAGATTGCTTGGGAACAGACAGCAGCAGACTGCGCTCTCATCCAGTCAGGAGTCTCCTCATGCCTCTGCACTGCCGATATAATTACTACATGTTTTCTGTGGATCGTTGCTAACTCGCTTTTCCCACAGCTTCCACTGGTAGCGAATCGCCTGCGTTGGCCCCTACGTCCTCGCCTCCCAACGGTGAGACTGAACCCATACACTACGGCAGATTTGTCGGAAATCTAATTGTTTTTCTAGTTCCCTCTCAGCCTCCCCCCGCTGTGGACAACAGGAACATTGTTCGAAGAAAACTCACTGGCTATGTCGGTTTCGCCAACCTGCCCAACCAGTGGCACCGCAAGAGTGTGCGAAAGGGCTTCAACTTCAACGTAATGGTTGTCGGTATGTGTACATGAATCTACTCAGTCGTTCCGTAGCTTACGCTGCATAGGTGAATCTGGCCTGGGCAAGTCGACCTTGGTTAACACCCTCTTCAACACGTCGCTCTACCCCCCCAAGGAACGCAAGGGCCCTAGCATGGATATCATTCCCAAGACTGTCACCATTCAGTCTATTAGCGCTGATATTGAGGAGGCCGGCGTTCGTCTCCGCCTGACCGTCGTTGACACTCCCGGCTTTGGCGATTTCGTCAACAACGACGAGTCTTGGCGACCCATTGTCGACAACATTGAGCAGCGATTTGATGCCTACCTCGATGCTGAGAACAAGGTCAACCGCATGAACATTGTCGACAACCGCATCCACGCCTGTGTCTTTTTCATCCAGCCCACTGGTCACTCCCTCAAGCCTCTCGACATTGAGGTTATGCGACGCCTGCACACCAAGGTCAACCTGATTCCTGTCATCGCCAAGTCCGATACTCTTACCGACGAGGAGATTGCCAGCTTCAAGGCCAGAGTAAGTCGAATTAGTTCTCAGCTTCTCTCAAACATACTGACCTGTCCAGATCCTTGCCGATATCAAGCATCACGATATCCAGATCTTCGAGGGTCCCCGATACGAACTCGATGATGAGGAGACGATCGCCGAGAACAACGAGATCATGTCCAAGGTTCCATTTGCCGTTGTCGGTGCTACCAACGAAGTCACCAGCGCCGATGGCCGCAAGGTCCGTGGCCGCTCCTACCCCTGGGGTATCATTGAGGTCGACAACGAGGAGCACTGCGACTTTGTCAAGCTTCGCCAGATGCTCATCCGAACCCACATGGAGGAGCTTAAGGAGCACACCAACAACCTGCTGTACGAGAACTACCGTACCGACAAGCTGATCGCCATGGGCGTGTCCCAGGACCCCAGCGTGTTCAAGGAGGTCAACCCTGCCGTCAAGCAGGAGGAAGAGCGCGCTCTGCACGAGCAAAAGCTCGCCAAGATGGAGGCGGAGATGAAGATGGTTTTCCAGCAAAAGGTTGCCGAGAAGGAGAGCAAGCTCAAGCAATCCGAGGAAGAGCTATACGCCCGACACAAGGAGATGAAGGAGCAGCTCGACCGCCAACGCCAGGAGCTCGAGGACAAGAAGCAGCGTGTCGAGAGTGGACGGCCGATCGAGAAGGAGGGCAAGCGAAAGGGCTTTTCCCTGCGCTAAGCGGCCAGAGCTTTAACGACTTGCGGATCTCATTTTCCACCCTTCTTTATCCATGTCTGAGTACTCATGATGCCCATACAATACCAGCTCGACGCCTCTCATTGCATTCGATTCTTGCTTCTTTGTCACCTCTTTTTCCTCACCCCCCCTTTTTTAATCAACAGCAACAAGCTCCTCGTCGCCTAATCCCATACGTCAAGTGGGATAATTGCCGTATAGAGACGAGGCAGAAAGTCATTTATGAAAGAATAGCCATGCAAGATTGGGAGTGCAGACATGGGGGATCTGTCTGGTCTTGAACTCCAACGTCGCTGCACGGGAAACACACTTTGGAGATCAAAGTGGTAGGACTATCTGGTGAGGAGGTTATCCATGGTTAAGGCGCTCCTCGAGGGAGGCGTTGGCGCCTAGACTTGTTACACACATTGGTTTCGTTATAATCTTATGTCGAGAGAAAATGCTGGCTGACAATGCCTGTACCCTTTCATCCTGTTCACCTGGTGTGTTCTAGGATGACACCATCTTCGGCCTCTTGCTGCAACTTTGATGGGCTACCCTTTGTTGTGGTCCAAATTAGACGGGAACAGGCAGATGGTTGGCAGAGGGAGGGGTATTATCGAGCAGAAAACTGTTGTATTTTAGCCGTATGTCTGTCGAGACGTGGTGTTGTTCGTCCATGTCTCTACATGCATCCCTTTTGTTGTTTCCTTAGCTAATTTGATCTTGTTCAACTAAATTTTCGTCTGTTGAGTTTTGCAGTGAAGCGTAGTGAGAATGAAAATGTGTTTCTCAACAACTGCCGTTTGGCCAAGTCTTTAGTTGATTGAACACACCAATAGTCGCCTGCATTATCGTGTTCTGGAGGGGGCAAAAAAAGAAAGAGCTTGCAAAATCCTACATAGATATGACTCGTTGGCGCCAGAAACAGTAAAACGGTCCTGCCTGCGCATATAACACATGTGTGCAGAGACGCAATGTCAAGGAACCCTCCCATCCTATATCTCAAGATCATACTGAGCGGAGTTTTCATTATCCCTAGACGTTCATATAGGCGACTCCTGGTCCATATAACAATGCTCCGCTACGTCTAGACCACATCCACGCTCGTCTACCTCTTTCTCGCATTCCGCAGAATAAATGCACCCACAACACCAGCCGCGACACCAATGCCACTCAGGATAGCGACGCCCATGAGACCTTCCCGCGCGACCTTGTCGTCAATCAACTGGCGCAGATTGGAAGCCTGGAGGTTGGCAGGCTCCTTGTCAAGAAGAAGGTCGTTGTAGCGGCGGGCCTCGCCGTAGTTGCCGAGCTTGTAGTTGCCGAGGGCGAGGTAGTAGAGGCATTCGCGGCGTCGCTCGGGGGATACGCGAAATATGTCGGAGAGTAAACGGACACCGAGCTGTTGCTCTGCTCGTTGGTTGGATTTAACAAGGCCCTGGGGGAAAGATGGGGTGTTAGTGAGCGCGAGAGTTTGCAGAGAGGGGCGGTTCTTTACCCAGGCGTAGTTGAACTTGGTCTGGACGCCGACCATTTCACCTTCACGCTCATATTGAGATCGAAGAACGCCTAGTTCAGAAGCGTTCAAGGGCCTACACATCAAAGGAGAACAAGTATTAGTGAGGTGCGACGGGCAGAAATCGAGGAATGGACATACGTCTCGGCATCGAGCGCATCTACAACAAGAGCACGTTAGCCCACCAACATCTCGATAGTCCCCAGAAACTGCGGCAAACTCACAAGGTAATTCGGTAGACATTTTCGGCCAAACGTTTCAGACACAAAGTTTTTCGTATGTATTCAAGTATAGTAGGGATAATGTGGTTCTATCATGAGAAAAGGGAAAAATAGAAGTGACGAAACTGTTTGAAAGCACGTGTTGAGGAGGGAAGCTCTTTCCGGACGGCTCTCGAGCTTCCTTGCGCCTGCGCTTGTGGCGTAGCGATGACGATAGTGCGGCGTCGGAATATCCTCGGTTGTAATATCTCGGAGGTGGTTGTTGTGACAACGGAACTGGAGACGACGCCCTAACAATCCCAGGTCTGGGAGGGGAGCGCGTTAAGTTGATCGTCTGTCTATTCAAACGACCACTACCAAAGAATCTACCATTCCGCGCCTACCGTTTTATTCACATTAAAACCACCGTCAAGATGTTGCTCGCTGAAGAACCCGCAACAGTAAGCCTCAAAACCCCCTTTTCTAACCATACCGAAAACCCCTGACTAATCAAACCACGTTTAGCTGATCCACCACACGATCAACAACTTCAACATCAACCCAGACAAGCTCGCCGTCGCGCGCATCACAGAATCCCTCTCCACTCTGCAGCAAGCCCGTGAGTTGCGCGCCCGCGAAGCAGAGTCCTCTCTCAAGAAGCTATCACGACAGCTGGCAACCCACAGCTCCCGACACGATGACCTCGTCGACTCCCACTCGGCTGCTGACCACGCCTCCAACATCGCCCGCCTAGACACTCTAAAGTTCCGCACTGCAAAGGCCGCCGCTGACGCAGAGACGGAGGCCGAGCGCTTAGCTCTTGCGGCAGCTGATCTGCAGGCCAGACTGCATGAGCTGGAGCTGCAAGGCATTGAAGGAGACCAAGCCGCTGCGGCACGGAGGAGGGACCCAGTGGACGATGAGGTTTTGCTGCGGCTTAAGGTTTACCGCAGCTTGGGCATTGATTTGGAGAGGGATGAGAGAGATGGAGATTGGAGCAAGGCCGTGGCGAGGAATGATCGCAAGGGAGACGTGCGTGTGATCAATCTGGACAAGAGATTCTCACGGTACTTTATTGCGAATGTCTTTTGGAACGCCGTATGAGGACCATCATTGGCATTTTATTTTAACGATGGGATTGATAATGGGCGTTGAAGGCGTTTGTATACCAGGAAGCTCATTGTAACAGGGATTGGGACGACTAGTATGTGGAAGATATCATGGAGGAATGTCTGAATGAATGTTTTGATTATTATCGCCCTTTTTGCCGGGGATATATATTATGACTGTATCCGACTAGAACCACGGTGATTTAGTCTCTTTGCATTTCGCGATGAGCGCCTTAAAAAAAAAAAAAAAAAAAGGTACCGTCCGACCAGGTAATTTTTCGATCCGTTTTTGAACAAGAGAGAAGAAGAAAGATATCAAGCCCCGAACCTCGTAGTCGTTAAATCACCAAATTGTATAGCACACAAGGAAACGCGTGTCAAGTAAATACGCAGCAAACTACATGTCCACCGGCCCTTGGGAAGGCAGCCTCCTTGGAGGGTTTGCGGAGGCCTTTACGCTTGCAAAGTAACCATCAACAAAAGACTTTGTGCCGAAAGCCACACGCGGGCCGGATGGTGTTCTTGTCCGAGAACTGTTTGGGGATGCTGATGTCCTTTTCGCCTCTGGGCTGTGACTGCGGCCCTTCATCATGAGATATCCACCCTCGCCGGGGGTTGTAGGGCCAGATGGGGAGCGGTGATGGCTGCGTCCATGATATTGCTTATCCGGCAGCTCAAGACGTGAGTTGATGGTGGTCCACGGCTCATCATCTCCGTCGAAACGCCATCCTCCAACGCCTTCAAAATCACGTTCTGGGCCGATGCTAGGGATGAGACCAAAAGCAGCTTCACTGACAGGAGTAGTCGCATCCTGGGCAGATAGAGCACTTGAGCTTCGGCGGTGATGGTGTTGTCGTCGCAGGGTTGTATCGAGGGATGTGGAGCCGGGAGGGGAAGGCGACGAGTTGGGGAGTAAGCCCGGAGCTGGGGTGTCAATCATCTGGCGATTAGGACGATAGTTCCGTGGGTGGTAGGGACGATGTTTACGACCGCCCAGATAGTGTGGTATGAAGGATAGCGCGACATCGAGATAAACGGCGAATACTCGTAATAGTAAAACAGAAAAGGCAACAGTGGTGGTGATACCAGCGAAGACTGCTAGAGGAACCGTGACGATGAAGAGAAAAGGGACAAGAAAGGCGTAGATGGGGTTGAGGAGCGCCATTGGATTGAGGCTAGACCATGACTCCGAGGTAGATGAATATTGATATGGATACGGATATGGGATATGGTCGACCCAAAGGACGAGAGATATCACAGACGATGAGGAGGTAGGAGTAAGACGCTGGAATATAAACAGAAACGACCTGGAAGTTGGCTAGGTAGGGAAGACAACTGGGAAGAGCAGGGAATAATATAAGAAGTAGTATGTAAAGAGGGTGTGTATGTGTGTGTGTGTGTGTGTGTGTGTGTATTTACTCTGCAATGTGACAATTATGCTGCAAGGTCTGCCGGATGCGACAAGGACGATACGCGTGGCTGCGGGGGACGGATCCGATGAAGCAAGGCGCCGCGGAGACGAAGATACAACTATGTCAAGATGAAAGATGTGTGCGTTTAAAGTCGGAACAAGTCGTTTGGCTGGTTAGTGGTTGTCTGGCGTGCTTATCTTCAAAGCACAGGATAAGGTTTGCAAGGAGGTTTGGGATCTGCCGCCTGTGCGGTGCAGCGGCTGCTTCAACTATGCTCTATCGAGAAGATCAGGGTAGCACTGGCTGCAAGAGGAGGCGACAATCGTTTTGTTACTGGTCAAGCATGTGTAGTTTGTACAACTAGTTGTATGGCTCGGGTGCTGGACAGAGAGAGGGAGGGGAAGGGCCAAAGAGAAACTGGAAAGGGAAAGGGAGGCAATCACATGTTAAAATGGCGCGGCTGCTTTACCACCAATGACCCCATCGGTAGGGCAAAAGAAGGGTTACAGAAAGATTGCTTGTCCCGTCATATGTTGGCACCTACAGAAACCGGACGTTTTAGAAGGCTGGGCGTACGATTTTGTGTTGGTTAGTGCAGTAGCCATGAACACTGTGGGCACCACGGTCACCACAGGGAGCGGGGGAAGTATGCAAGCGGTTGCTGTAGGAAATATGATGGAGAAACGTCCGAGATAAAAGACATCGAAGACGAAGGCTACCTGGTCGTGATGATGAGAGAAGGATGGATACCAGCACAACTACCCCCGGTTGTTGAGACAAATATACTACATGGGGGCTCGAAGTCATGTGCTTTGGCGGCACTTTCCTCTTGTGAATGACAGTTTCAAGTTGATTCTTGAAGGGTAGGTAGGTAGGTAGGTACTGCCTTGAGACGAATTACTTTTCCAAGCCAAGCTTCTTACTTGATGAATCACACGTGGAAAGGAAATCAATTAAATCTATACTAACATGATCATCATTCCCAAAGACCCCAAATTTTTTCTAATCACTGCTCTTTCCACTTGAATAACATTACGTATTGTACATAGTACAGTACAATGTTCCTTCCACCCCTCCCCATTATTGACTTACAGCTTCCCCCACTTGGAGGCTCAATCTACGATGATCCACAAACGACGTCTCGACTCTTTCAACTCTGACATCACTCTACTCCGTACTTGTCTACTGAATAGATCGACGCTCGTGATTCCGATCTTTCTCCCTCTCTTAATCTCCCCCCTCTTGGTCTATCACCGAATCACAATCTCTCCACAATCTGTCATCTTCTCACAAGCATATCATCACGGCTTACCTATCTGCATCTTGAAACAAAGCAAACGCCATCGATAACAAGAAATGTGCCAGCAATACCAACCATCTAATAACGACAATGACACCAAATCACAGCACAATAGTGATGATGATGGCGAAAAGACACCTTTTCCGTGGAACTTGCCTATCTGCGATGCACACTGCCACCCAACAGATACAATGGAATCGATAGAGTCTCTGTCAGGCATGGGCGCCGCTTCTCTCGCCATCATGGCCACTCGCGCTCAAGATCAGGACCTGGTGGCCAGTGTTGCTGATAAACACCCCCTTCCCACCAAGCACTCTTTCGACTTTGATAGTACAGTCGTGTCACATGGTTGCAACACCTCGATTGTCCCCTCATTCGGTTGGCATCCTTGGTTCTCTCATCTCCTTTACGATGACTCGGCTCAATCCCCGACCTATCAACCCCCCCCAGACTCTGAACCAGACTCTGAAGCTTTATTAATCAAGGCAAAAACATGTCACTACACTTCCGTTCTTGCCCCTGAGCCCTCCCAAGAGTTCATCGCTTCTCTACCTCCTCCAACTCCCATATCCTCTCTCTTGAAATCTACCCGCTCATATCTCGAAGCCTACCCTCTGGCCCTTGTCGGCGAAGTAGGTCTTGACAAAGCCTTCCGTCTACCTATACCCTGGGATTCTTCCCAGCACACTGATCGCGATGATGCTCTTACACCTGGGGGTCGTGAAGGCCGTCATCTGAGCCCCCATCGCGTCCGCATCGACCACCAGCGTGCTGTTCTCTCGGCGCAGCTCCGTCTCGCCGCGCGGACTAGAAGAGCTGTAAGTGTTCATGGCGTACAAGTTCACGGCGTGCTACATGACACTTTGGCTGCGACGTGGAAAGGTCATGAACGTGAAGTCATGTCACGCCGAAAACGAAAACTTGTAGCTGCAGGCGCAGAAGACTCTTCAGACGACGAGGACGACGATGGAGCTGAGAAGCCTTATCCCCCACGGATATGTCTTCATTCGTTCAGTGGGGGTCCAGAGATCTTGAAGCAATATCTCCATCCTGCCATTCCAACACGCATCTTCTTCTCGCTATCAACCGCCGTAAACCTCACCACCAAGTCCAGCAACAACAGGACGGATGAGGTCCTGCGCGCCTTGCCCGATGACCGTATCCTCGTTGAGAGTGACCTGCACACCGCCGGGGCTGATATGGACCACGCCCTTGAGAATATATATAGACACGTGTGCCAAGTCAAAGGATGGGAGCTTGAGGATGGTGTAAAGAGGATAGCAAGGAATTACCAAGATTTCATCTTTGGATAAGGTAATCGAATAGAACAAGGACACTGGTACAAGCGGCGAGGTGACCATCTACAGCTTCTACGCCTAATAAACACATGCATGCATCGGGGATATTTCAATAGAGTCTTGCCATTTGCACCATGGTCCGTTGCTAATCGCACCACAACGATACACTTGCTCCCACCAAGCTTAAGGTACCAATCTCTACCTAGGTAGTAGTGTACTGAACCTACTTTGTTACATAGTAGTATAGATACTATAGCTAGTATATTCTTATGGTCTTCCACCATAACATCAGGTAGACTTATTGGTAAGCTGCAAAAGGGGTTCTATCATTCTTCGGTTTAGGTTTACGGTGTAATTGGCATTCAAGTGCGGTATGAATAGTAAGACTCTTGAAATAATAGTAGTCATTCTTCTATTCCTGGGTATAACTCGCACAGATGTATAGATTTAACAACAACAAAAAAAGCAGGCTCAAGGCCACTAGGACCCTGGCGATGACAGTCTATTAGACAATCTTTCCATATCCAACTCGTCATCTCAGTGTAACATCCAATACATTCAAGAATGGACTCTACCAGTCAAATCCGTAATTCAACGTGGCATATCGTTCCCTCCTTTTCTTCTTCTTTTCTTTTTTGTTCCTTTCTATTCTAGTTCTTTGAATCGCCTAGTATATCATTCACGTTGGCTGCTGTATTAGAGGGTGTATACCCACCCATGCCAGGCACGTGTCCATTAGACACGACAGAGTTATCGTGCTCCTCGTCGTCATACGAAGGAAGTCCCTCTCGAGACAAGTTGTAGCCGGGGTAGCGGCCAGGCTCATCGGCAGTGACGAGGCCCTCTACCATGGATGCGGCCCGTCTGAACTGGGCAATGTCCTGCTCCATGGTAACGCTTTCAGTACTAGTTCGTCGTTGATTTAGCATCATCTCCTTCTCTTCGTCGTTGTCTTCGGCAGAGCCATTGATCAAGCGGGCGAAAAGGCTGCGGTTGCGAATGTGGCGGGGTTGGCGCAGAGCGCGGCGGATGGCGCGGCGGGAGGAGGAGTCGAGGTTGGAGAGGCGGCGGAGAATGAAGATGATTGCGAAGAGAATGAATAGGGCGAGGCCGATAGCAGCCATGCCGATAGCAGTAATGATGGAATGCTTGTTGGAGGGCTAAGGAAAAAAAAAGTTAGAATGGTATGAGTAAGAGATTGATTGAATGGATACTTACAACATGATGGCCGTGACCGTGACTCTCGTGCTTATGGTGAGGGGGCTCTTGAGAAGCCTCATCTTCTGCGGGCCCTTCTGCCGTATCAAACTCAGGGCGCTCGTGGTCATCGTGGTGAGGTCGATGCTTGGGAGGACCATGGTGCCATGGAGGAGGAGGGTCGTGGTGGTCACCGTGCCAGAAAGGGGGAGGGGGACCATGATGAGGAGGCCCGTGGTGAGGAGGGCCGTGATGAGAGGGGCCAGGTCTGCAATGAGGTGGGCATTGATCATCAGTATGGTTGCCCTTAGGGTGATGTCCAGGGTGCTCATGAGGATGGTGAGGAGGGCCGTGGTGAGGAGGGCCGTGATGAGGAGGTCCGTAGCCAAAGATGTCACCAGCCGTATGCTTGACTTTGTCCGAGAGGGTGTTGACAACGCATCGGAAACTGCCGCACTGCTTGAGAAGCTTAAAGGCGGGGGGAGGAGGACCCTCGTGATGGCCGAGCTGGCGGTGAACATGAGCCTTCTTACTGCGGATGATGGCCTGTAGTTCGACGACTTGGGCGCGGAGCATGGCGATTTCCTCGAGCGCTTCGATGACGTTGTCCCTGGCGTGTTCCAGCTTGTGGAGGGGAAACCCCCAGCCTGGTGGTCCGTGAGAGTCAGGACGTCCCTCGCGGAAATCGGGTGTGGGTTCGTCGGCCTCGGGGACCTTGGTTTGTGTCTCGGCAGCCTCAGTTTGGCTCGTCTGTGTTTCCATGACCAGGGTCGTACCAGCAGCGGATCCGGTCGCCTCGGCGTCTGAACCATCCGTCACCTCTTGGTCGTGCTGGACATAAGGTATGGACAGTCGGTAGACGTAGGAAGCGCCGCTGACTTCGGAGATTCTGACGGGGGCAGTCTGGCGAAAGATGGCGGCAAAGGCAAGATCAGTGACAGACTCTCCATCAATGGCCAGGATGGTGAAGCGCATAATCTGGGTGTGAGATGTCTGGGCATCAACGCAAGTGACCGCCCACCGAGCATCGATGGTTGTGGCGTTGTCCAGGAGAGAACCCTCGCCGAAGCCATCTGCATTGAGAGCTAGTGATTGCGTGTTGATACGGACTGAAGCAGGACCACAGGCCTCGTTTGTCTCCTCAATGTCAAGCCTGAGGGTCTGGGTGTGGGCAAGTGGTTAGTTCAGAATGTGGTGACTTGAGGTTGAGGGTTAATTACCAAGGTGTCCAACCCATGCGCTCCTTGGGGGAGATCCCATGTTACGAAAGCCGAAGGGACTGTTTCTATTTGCGCCAAACATATTATATTAATGACTAGTCCTGAGTGAAGAGTTCACGTTTCCGATTAGACTTACGTTGAGACTTGATGAGGGTCAAGGCACCCGTTAATGCTGGTGCCAGCAACAGGGCAATTGCCGATTTGAAGCCCCGCATGATGATTAGATTATAGGGAACCCAAAGCCAGGCAGGCTTGTAGGATAAATGTCGTGATTCGGTACGATGTCGGTCAGTCAAGTGGTTTAGAAGTGTCTAAGTCGCCGAGTGCCAAGACAGAATAGTTAATCAATGCCGGGAGGACTGTGCGTTTGTAAAGTAGTTGATGGCCCAACACAGAGATGGTAAAAGGATGGGAGCCGAAGAATAAGTTTAGAGTGAATGGAGAAGAAAAGGAGGGAAAAAAGAAAGAAAAAGGCAACAATGTTGAAGAGCTGAAGAAGAAGTCGGGGATAACGAGAAGTCAGGTTATGCGGGAAGTTTGGGAAAGGGCTAACTGCATTGAATAAAGGGAAACTCAAATCGCCGGGATGTGGGAGCGGGTGAGCATTGACAAGAAAAGCGCTGTCTCTCAGAAAAAAGCTGCTTTACTAGTTGTGGTTGTATCTTGCTTGCATATGGAAATAGGGCTTAGTCTAAAAAGGTTGGACGCGTGTGTGTTTGAAAAGGTCATTGACCCAAAGTAGCCAACCAGATGACCATACAACAGGGCAGGGGAAATTTGAAGGGATCCAAACTGTCGTCTATCGCAGCTAGGCCACGACACGAGGTCAAAGAACGAAAGCCGACCATAGAGCCGCCTGTTTTTTCCCGCCGACCTAGTTGTGGGTAACTGATAACTTGAAGCAAAGGTTGACCTGAGACTACGTACTACTAGTACAGTATTGTTGCATACGGGCTACGTGTATGTACATACGGGCAGTACAGTATGTACAGTACTATAGTAATTTAGTGTCCAACTAACGACGGAGAAGCTAAAGAAAGCATGGGTAGACGCGTCCGTCCCTACATACGCAACCAGTCAACCCACTTTACTCCAGAACGGCATCACCTGGCCAATCAACTCTCATTAGATGACGAGTCGCTCGCACCATCCTCAGCTTTCTACGTGCTCAGTGGGGGGTGGGGGGTGGGGTACCTTGCTGTCCAATCGATTGCCCCTGTCTTCTTAAACCCCCTGTGAACCCTTGCAAGGAAGGACCTATCAGTCGACAATCACCCAGACTCGACGACCATGCGACCTGACTGTCGAACTGACTTCCAATCGTCAACGCTTCTTTCTCATCTCCAGGTCGCAAAAGCCGGCGAGTTTATTACCGTATAACGTCCCAATGTCAACGCCAAAATCAACCCTGCCGTGGTTCAATAAAGCTGCATATCTCGTCAGTTGTTCATGTCAAGGAAAAATCGTACATAAAATCAAACCAACGAAAAGAAAATCAAACAAGATTGCATGTGCAAAAACACCATCAATTTCACTTTGACCACTCCCGACTCCCGACTCCTGACTCCTGACTCCTGACTCCTGATTCCTGCCTGACGCATTGCTGCTTACATAGCTGTCTATATACAATGATGAATCTGATCTGGCAATCCATACATAGCTCAAACCTCACATGTTCTGTCTAAACCCCTATATATCCACGCCGTGAGCATATGCCAGTGTCGACTTCTTCACCTTCGACCTCACTTCATAAAATGTCTGCATATCAAATCCCTAATAGATCAAGGTACGTCCAAGCGTTCCTGCTCTCCCAACTCCTCTGAAAAGCCCATCTTATCTCGCATAATCGTCGCTGGAAATGACAAACAAGTCTTGCGCATCGTACATTTCAATCTTGTACTCACTCCAGAAACTCGCTCAAAACTTGGACTCGTGTTCGAGCAACCTCGGAATCCTCACCCATAATCTGCATGATCTCAATCATTCTCGCTGTCATCCTATTAGAACTCTGCAACAATATAGTTTGCTGACTCATTGACTTACTGATGTCTGCCTTTGCTCTCACGAGCAATGGATCTCTCTCCAGCATCTCAGCGCCCCCTGGTTCCCGTGCCGCTTCGCGGACCACATTTCCTATGCACAGCGCCTCTAGGAACGCCCGATGATTAAACGCCCACCACACGCGAGCTTCCATCTCGAGCAACGTAAAGAGGAGAAAGAAGGCTGTAATGGCATCATGTGCAGCTTCCAAGGTGCCCCGCACGTTGACTGGCACGTCAGGGCGGCTCTCGGAAGCGTGCACCAACATCAAGTTGTGAAAGTAGTTGCTGGTGAGAAACAGCGTCTGCCGAACTACCCGCTTGTTCGTCTTGGCTAGAGCGGTGATGCTTTCGGGGTCCCACGACCGAAACACGTCAGGAAATGACCGATATACCGCTCGAAAATCGGCAATTAGCTTCGATTTGTGCCGTGCAGTCGTGCAAATAGGTACGTCCAAGGATCGTGGTGAGCAGATCGTCTCCTGAACCAGGTTGGCCAGGGTCCAGGAGCCCCTGGTGTAGGCTGTATCTGTTGGATCGCTGTTTGCGATGGATGAGCTGTCTTCCAGCAAGTCATCCACTGATACATCCGTGTGTGTTGCAGAGGGTGGCAAAGATAACAGAACTGTAAGGAAGGTGTCTTGCAACAAGACTGCCTGCCAGAGCTTGCGGCGCTGGTGTTTTTCAAACAGGCTTGCAGCAGGTGTCACTGAACCGAGTCAGTTTCCTCGCTACCAAGGTATGAAAGCAGCCGAAATATACGGGTTACTTACCGATGTTTGGGTCCCGGTGCAAACCCATGGCATATGCCTGCCGAATCAAGATACCCGCAAACGCCCATCCGTCCGAGGCATGGTTGTCGTTGATGAGGAAATAGACGATGAGAACCATTGCCTGAATCGATCGTAGTGACGCCTTGCTAAGATAAGATGCTATGCGTAGAGCTTGATTGCTCGCCGAAGCATAAAATTCTGCCGTCTGCTTACGCTCGCAAGGAGAGGTCGAAGTTGTCACAAACTGAGTGCCCAAAGCCAGCATGACGAAGATCAAGGCCACAAAGGATGAATCGACCTGGTTCTTCTCCGATTGGCTCATCTGCCAAAAGTGCTCATAATCCGCGTAGAAAGTTTGCCGGTGTATCATGGGATACACAGGGTCGACGCATTCAAAGTAACGACTAAGGAGGATGTCGGCCTGGATCTTGTCAGGTAGAACCGACACCACCTCAGGGAGACCTCCTTCACACGTCCAGTAGTTGGCGAAAGGATGCTCGGTCCCAATACCAAAGACGTTGCTTCCGGTGGGGAGAGAATATGGCACGTTGGATAAAAGACCAATGGAAAGAGCCACAGCACCTCTAGATGAAGCGCTTGGGTCATTGGCCACGCCTCGATCGGCAATGTTAGGGATCGGTGACTTGCCCATAGACGCAGACTTCTTCTTGGGAGGTCTCGTCATCCTTCGGCCATTAGCTGCCGATCGTGTGGTCTCCCTGCTCTTGTCAGCTTGGCCTTTGTGGGTTTCATCGAGGGCATACTCCAGAAGATTGGCGACATGAGCATATCTGCATTCAGTCTGCCGTTTGATGCCTGGTAGTAAGTCAGTACTGCTATGGTGCAATGGGGGGCAGTAAATAACTTACAAGCAAGACAATGTGGTCGGCCACGATCGCACTACATACAACCCGTCAGTGTTCTGAAATGTGACACGATCATATCGAACTGATGAAGCAAAACGCTGAGAATCCTCGGCATAGCCATGAGTTGGAATCCCAGAGTGAAGGGATTGTACAACATGCCACGCTGATGTCCAGAGGAGTATCGAGACATGGCCGCCTTGCCATCAGGAACTTACAGAGATGCAAAGGCAATGTAAACAAGGAGGGGAAATGAAGCGATAGGCATGAGTTGTTGGCTCACCTTGGTCTTTCGTTCGACGCATTCATGGCATGATAATGTAGGTTTGTTGCGCTTCTGCTTTTTCTTCGCCGGTTCCTCTCCGTCGACAGTCGGTGATTCATCTTCGTCACCGTCTACATAGTCGTTGGGGGCACTTCTCGAAGTTGTTGAGGCAGCCACAGAAGGCAAACGATGAGAGGCGGATATGGGAGACGTGGACACTGAGCCGGGATTTAGTGAGAGAGGATAAATAGCATTAGGTAGATCGCCGGTGCCGTAGGGATGATTTCGCGCTGGGTGCTGTGATAACGAAGGACTTGTGGGCGGTTGTGACTTTTGCGGATTAGACGCATGATGCGGATGCGCGCGCTGGGACAGGTCCATTGGTAGTGCTGCTCGGCCAGATGCGGCACACTGGCTCAGTAGGTAGCCTACTTTACCGAAGCAATGGCGAAGAGCCTCGGAGTGAGAACGGGAGTTAAACTGCGACCAGAGAAGCGAAATGGGGTCAGTGAATATCTGGGGGGCTCCGGCGACGTCGCATATGATTTGGGGCTCCGTGAAGTTCTGGGGATAAGCTGTTGCTCAAGTTGAACGGCCCCGGGAATAATGGCTTTGATAAAACTAGAGCCCAGGTGTCAGCGCGCGATTTCGTCGTCCAACGTTGAATGGTTCAGGTCTAGGTGCTGGGAATAAGGCTCGGGAATGCCGCGCGCCAGGGGTTTTGGGTGATTTAAGTTATCAAGCCCAATTCTCAGTGGCAGGCAGGATCGATATCCGCGCACGCAAACAAGGGCAATGCAGGCAACAGATAACGGATGGGAATAAGAAGGCCAGAACCAAATAAACAGAAGAGATCCCGGAAAAG
>JABFEV010000814.1:0-36051 GCA_013618395.1 Fusarium domesticum | reverse complement strand
TGATAAGCGTCAAGCCTGCTGAGCCGCCTACCATCGACCACTCCAACATCCCAGCCGCACTTGCACCCCCGCAAGTTCCCCCCAAACTCCCCCTCGACGACAACAAAACCCCCGTCATGCCGCTCGGAAAGGAGTCTTCTGGGCCAAGCCAGGATTCGCAACAAGGAACCTTGTCGTATATGCCCTCCGTACTCAAAGCTAGCAGAGATGCGCAGTGGAGAAATTCCCTGCAGGCCGGACAGCCTGCGCCGATACCGCAACGCGATGACTGGAAAGCATCGCCAATACTAGAACAGCAGGGTGATCTAGCGCATATGCCCTCTGTACTGAAACCTGCGCGTGGCAAAACATCTTCACAGCCTGGTCTGCCATCGTCCAACTCATCGATACCACTGCAAGGACATGGCTACGTTCCACCCGCCCATGGTCAACATCCTCCTTCAATGACCCCGGCACCGTTGGCTCAGCACAAGCGACTCCAACAAGAGGAGCCCAGAATAGGCATTCAGCGTGTCAACACCGTGCCTGATGTTTTGCCCTCACAAGTATCGACCGCACTGGGCCAGGGAGTACATCAAACATTTGAAGGGCCGAGAGGTGGTGTGGATATGACAAAGCAGCCCGTTAGGCCGGCGAGCGTTATGCCAAACATGACGGGAGCCGGACAGGAGCAGCAACGGATGCCGATTCAACAAGGTTATGGGCAATCCCAGCAGAAAATGATGAATATGCCGTACCATGGCCGCATTCAAGGTATGCCTACGACAGCTCCACCGCCTTCTGGACAACCGGCTCCTTTCCCAGCCCCTGGTGAGAAGCCACAAATTCAAGCCGGCCCAGCTCCGCCGAATGTATCTCAGATATCTTCGCAACAGGTCGAACCTTTGCCTCCGATGGTTGGGACCCGACGGCACTCGTCTTTCGGCCCCTCAGGTGTTTCGCCTATAGATTCTCGACGCAGCAGCTCGTCCTCTATGTTTCCTCTTCAGACGCCTTCTCCCATGGAGCACAGCCGTCGAACATCATCGTCATCTGCTTCTATCGGACAGGTAATCAACCGCGCAGGTTACACCCCTTCTCCTGTGTCCCAGTCGTCTGCTTCGAACCAAGGATTCACACCTACGCCGCCCTCCGCACCTTCGCTGAATAACCAGGGTTCTTACTTCTCAATGCAAGATATCGAGGGCAAGGGACATGCTGTTGCGGCGCAGAATACATTGCGTAGAAAGTCGAGTAGCCGCGGAAGTGGCCCTGACACTGGCAAACGTGGGTCCGTCGGCTCAGAGCAAATGGCCGCGCAACGAGGCTCACCCCTCTCATCTCCTCCGGCAACGAAATCATATGACGCCGCTCCAAGAGGTCTCTCACGCTCACAGTCGTTGCATCAGACTTCTGAAGGCACCGTCATTGCTCAGCAGCAACCACCGCAACCCCAAGGCCAGGGACAGCCTTATCTTGGGAGGATCGAGGAGCATGAGGAGGTGCCAACCAGGAATGTGAGCCGGACTCCAACGACGGGCGGTACTCCTGAGCGGACACGGAGGAGCTCTCTGGCATCTTCTTTGCAACACTCACCGCAGAGTAGTAGACGATCAAGTCTCACGGCGGAGAGTCCGAGAGCGGCGAACCAGGCTCAGTTCACCCATCAGGGACAGCCTGCCCAAACTCAAAGGACTGCGCAAAGCCAGCAACAGCCTCAAGATTCTGGCTATCTCGGACAAGGACATGTGCCTACAACCGTGAACGCTCCATCTCCTGGTCAGGCTGCACCACACACCCCGACGCTATTGAAAAAGAAGCAACCGATAAAGGGACAACCGCCCGCTCAGAGCCCTGTAGCTCCTCTAGGACACATGCCTCAAGGCCAGGCTCTACCAGGACAGATACCGCACAACCGAACTCATCAGGGACAACTCCTTCCACCTGGCCAGGCGCCTCAGATGATGCAACACAGTCATGTGTCACACCCAGGACAGCCCGCTCAGGCACATCAAGGCCAACAGTTCCAAATGCACCCGCAAGCCCCAACTCCCAATCCCAATGGACGAACACAACCCCAGGTGAAAATCCCACAGGGTCAGCAGCCTTGGCACCCCAACCTACAATCGTCCGCTACCCAAGGGCAGAGCGCGGGGCTTAGGGATGGCAAGGATAGCAAGAAGTGGTTCAAGTGGTTCAAGGGAGGTAGTAAGTCGGTGTCGCATAGCCCGACAACTCCTCAGTCGGCGTCTCCGATGACTGCTTCGAGTACATCGTCTGCTAGGTGGGGAGGAGGCGAGTATGCGCAGGCGGCGGTGTGGCAGCCTGACCAGCCTCTTCAGGGGCAGGCTATTCAGGGACAGCTCGCCCAAGGACAGCCTCAGGGACAGCCGCAGGGACAATTACAAGAACAACCTCTTCAAGGACTGCCTCGTCATGAACAACCTCTCCAGGGACAGCCTCCTTACCGACAGCTCGCTCAGGGACAACCCCAAGGACTGCCTCAGGGACAATCTCAGGAACAACCTAAAGCCCAGTCCCTCCAAGGACAACCTCTTCAGGGGCAGCTCATTCAGGGACAGCCACAGGCACAATCTCTTGAAAGACTACCTCACCATGAACAATCCCTTCAGGGACAAGCTCCTCAACGACAGCTCGCTCAGGAACAAAACTTTCCAGGACAAGCTCCTCGACAACAGTATATTCAAGGCCCGCCTCAATCTGGCTTCCAGCTCAACGTGATGGCAGATTCCTCTCATCATTCTGGGCAACTGACACCTGTCCCTAGTCAGATGCATTCGGAGATGATCCACTCGCAGACCGAGCCCCAGACATCTCCTCTTGCAACTTCCCAGACCCAGCGAGCACCTGGAAACAGCCATATGCCGTATTCTATGACGCACACGAAGGTAGACTCTCGAGCTTCTATGGCACCCCCTCTGAAACTCGAGTCTGTTACATCCACGTCAATTCGGACCCACCCATCTGTTCAGGCCGAGTCGGGATCAATGCCCCTTCCACAGGGTGTATCCCCGACCGAACCAGCAACCCAGTCATTCCAGATGCCACCGGTACTTCCGGCGAAGGCCTCTGCAGCCCCTATCATTGCCTCCAGGGCCAACGAAGAAGGTCATGTACGCCCAGAGACAAATCGACAGCCACCTGCTCTTGAACCTCTGGCTCTTAATTCTAATTCCGGCTGTCAAGATGCTACTTCTCCACAGCCCAGCCCTGCGTTCTCCGATGCGGGACTTTCCACAACCAGTCGTATATCTTCCCAGAAAAGAGACAGTCTATCAGATACGGGGTCCATCACGACCATTGAGGTTTCCGAGGCCAGGACCCAACCTGTGCTGAGGCCACAGGTCATCCAAGTACAAAGAAGGTCTCAAGACTTCTCCCAGAAATCCCAGGACGCCAAACCTCCTCCAGGCTCCCAGACCAATGTGAAGCCTGCCAAGCTTTCTGACGCCTATTCTTACAATATGGAGTCTGATGCTACCCACGGAGTATCGCCAGCCAAGCATGTTGAGGCTCAGCCACCAGTATTCCAACCTATTTCATCAAGGCGACCAGACACCCAAGAAAGTAGTTTCACACCTGCACCACTCTTCTCAAGCCCGAAGTCGCCTGCAACCACCAGCAATGGGGTATCAAAACAGCAAAGCTACCCACCTCAAGCTTCGCAAATAACCTATCAAGAGCCAGATAAGAAGCAGACACCGGCTCTCGAGGACAAATGGGCAAAGAAACCAGTGGTGGACTACTCGGGCGGCGACTGGGGCGACGATGACGATTGGAGTTATTGAAACACGTCAATTTGCATTTAAATAATTATTGTAGCGATTTCTTAGCGATGTGTTCTTTTTGAAGTGTCAAGATTGTATACAGATTATGGATATATATAAAGGGAGCCCTACTTACCACCCTACCCATTTAGCAAACAGTTCCACTAATATACTTACCATGAAAACTTGAAATAAATTTGAAGAAGCACATATGTATCTTAAGTAGAACGAGATATATGCAGTTAGGTTATTTATATACTATTATCTAACATATCCAATGGCACAAGAGAACCATAAACACGAAAGGGACAGAATGAGAAGAGCTGTTATATAGTTTGTCATGTAGGTCGAATGAAAGCAAGTTTGGGACTCGCATTGGATAGGCCTTGAAGGCGTCACGTGAGCCCGTGTCACCGGCGCATGTTCGCAGTTCGTGCTTCCCCGTCTTTGTTCACAGCAGAGCCCGCTTTGGGACAATTCTGAGTTCTAGCCCTCGACTTACCTACCGCTCGCTTCTACTTGTCAAGCTTCCACCTTTACAACACATTATCCAATTATTCGAACTTGGTGTGGAAAATGCACAAGAAATCGCAATGACACCCCCAGAGACGCTGGCTCAGGCTAACGCCTGCGAGTCGCAGGATAGCCAGGCCATTCTCGAGGCCTACAGGGCGGAATTCGGCGCTGCCACGGTACGTACGTAGCCTATCACCAATTATCAGCACTCCCGTCGTCCAATATTTGCTTTTGCGCTATGCGACTAACCAAGGCGCCCTCAAAAAAGCTCAGCAGCCTGCCGCTCAAGTTGTCTTATGTATCCGCTACAGGCATCAACAGCTCCAGGCAAATGCCTTCACCTCAAAGTGAACCTGCATCACCCTCATTCACTTCTGAACCTCGTCCAGCAGAAATCCCAGAAGTCCCTGCTTCTTGCGACGCGCTACCTGGAGGAGCGCGTCGAGGAGGCCCCGCCACTGAGGTGAGTGATCCATTATACTGGGGCATCGAGCTAGCGGCTGAGGATGGCGCTAACACATGGGCAAAAGCAATGTGCATCTCTCCAGGCACATGGGTCAAATCAAGATGCCTGGGACTCGACAGATCGCGTCAACCCAACAGGCACCCAAGCAAATTCGACGGTGCGAGGTGAACTTGGCCACCTGAACGCTCAACAAGGTCATCCCACGCGTCATGACAGTCTACGGACTGCTCAAGATCAAGGGCAAAGCAATGCATCCAAGCCTCTGATTGAGAGTGTCAAGATACCAGTCGCCGCTCCTTTCGCGCCGCCGCCCAAGATGGACTTCTCCCAGCAAACGCCGACTCAGATCAATGATGATCGTGATTACACCGAATATTGCGACATCGTGCCGTCGAGCCCCATCAATGGCGAGACCCAGCCCGAGTCTCACGAGCGGACATTCCAAGATAACGACACCGGTGCTGTCAATTTTGGCAACTTGAGCGAGTTCGGACGACCTTCTTCCCAAATATCTGAGGATGCAGGTTTCGAGAATACTAGGGGTGACTGGAGACTACCAGACGGAACTTCACAGCTCAATTCCAGCCATACGCCATATCGACCTCAGGGTGCCGCCACCTTCGAAACACCCGCTGTTCCGAGGAACCCTTTTGCGGCCAAACCCAGCATTGGTGCGCCTTTGGCTGGTTCTCAGCTTTTCGGACAGACGCAATTCTCGTCAGCGATCAAGAGGATCAGTCCAACCTCATCACGACCCTCCCCAAACTTATTCCACCACTCTGTCTCCCCGAATATTATCGAGACGTCGCCGCTTAAGAATCGAGCTAATGTTTCCTCCCCGACTGACATCCATACTTCCAGTCCACAGCGACTACACGAAATTCCTCATACATCGTTACGAGACAAGGATGGGGAAGCCATGTGTGCAGAAACACCCTTGATTAACAGATCAACGGGGGGGGACATGATTCCAGAATCACCGCCCTCCTCAGACCACACGCCTCGAGCCAACCTACCCAGATCATCTGGAACGAATGGACCTATAGCACACTACGAACCGATGAAGAAGTCGCAGGAGAGGAAGAGCAGTGACGGCCATATGCTCTTGGCTCTTGAATCTGACAGCGATACAGACGATGCTACCAAGCGCATGGAACGCAAAAAGAAGATTGAGAGAAAACGCGCCAAAGCAGCTGAGGAAATAGGCCGTGTCAGCTTCACACCGCGACTTAAAGAATTGGAACAACCAGCTAGAAAGAAGAGGAAGGTCTCGCTGATTTTTGACAAGGCTGAAGTTGGAGTGGGAATCCCGGCAGTCCTTGACCAAGAATTGCCTCCTCTCGTTGGCGACTTTCAAAAAGGGCTGGTAGCTTCAAACGAAACTCAGCCTGTAGAGTCAACTAAGGCAACTCCTGGCAACAGTGCACCCGAGAATCAACAGGCCCAGAAGGGCAATGTTGCGGCCCATTTGGTCGATCTGGCAGATGAAGAGAGAGGTACCAACATGGAAGACAGGATACCGGCTACTAGCCCGGTGTCTTCAATGCCACCAACTGCTCCATGCGATAATCCCACACCTGCTGAACCCGAACTGCCAAAGCTTGTCATTGGAGACGAGGCGCATGAGACAGTCACCGAGGACTCGGAACCATCATCGTTGCCTCCGATGCGTCGAAGGAATCTGAGGACATACGGTCGTGGTTTGCGACAGAAAAGGAGGAATCCCTTTATCAGCTCTTCCAACTCGGATACTCTTGAAGAAAACACGCCCAATTTCAAGCCCGCATCTTCTCCACTGAGAAGAGTTGATGTCGCAGACACGCCCGAGCAAACAAAAGAGACAGACCCAGAACCACTACATGAGCCTATTGATATATCCGCGAACAACACGCCGCAACCTAAGAAGGCAGGTCAAAGCCTGTATCCGGATCTACCGCCCCCGATGACGACCCGTTCGCGCGGCAAAGCTAGCAGTCCTGTCACTCCTATGGCCAATCAGTCCCTTGCATCAGTTGCCCCTACGTCGTCGAGCCTGAGTATTTTATCGAATACTCCAGTGCCTTCGGCCAAAACCACCCCGGGCACTCAGGAGTCACCCGTCTCTGATCGATTGGGCTCGGTGAACCTCCCGTCACCAGTGGGTAGCCATAACCTTCGACAGGGAGGATCCCGGGCGGGCACCAACTCAGTATCTCCCCAGCAATTGACAAGAGCAGTGAGAGCTGCCAAACGGTTTCCCCGTCTTGACTCAGAATCTACTGATGAGCTGCACCACTCTCCGACTGCTAGCGTCTTGGAAAGGAGCATGGTAAACATGAGATCTAGTAGACCCTTCAGGCAAAGCCTTCCTCCAGTACAACGGGCTCATCAACTATTCGAGGGCATGGTCTTTGCACTATCTTTTCGCGACAAGACGAAACAACACGAGCGTACCAAACTAGAGGCGAAGATCACCCAGGCCGGGGGTACGATTCTGGGTGAGGGATTTCAGGATATGTTTGAACATCCGTCCATCATGAACACGGCCAACCCCGTGATCGATGAGGGAGATGCGTTGAAACTTACCAAGACGGGCCAAGGGAGCGGCTTCACGGCGCTCATTGCAGATAGCCATTCCCGTAAAGCCAAGTATATGCAAGCACTTGCATTGGGTCTGCCTTGTCTGGCTCACCAATGGATCACGACGTGCCTCAACAAGGGCGGCATAGTTGACTGGGAGCCGTATATGCTCTGCGCGGGTGCCTCTGCTGTCCTCGGCAATGCAATTCGATCAAGGGCGGTTGCGACATATTGTGCCACGGAAGCAAGGCTGGTCAATACCATCAGCCAGCGCCCACGGCTTCTGCATGGTCAGCGAGTTCTTGTTGTGGTCGACTCGAAGAAGTCTCGAAACGACGCCAAAGAACCGTACATATTTTTGGTCACAGCTTTAGGCCCGTCGGTTTCTCGCGTGTTCAATACGGAACAAGCTCGGCAAGCTTTACTCGAACATGAAAAGAACGGGAATCCTTTTGAGTGGCTATATATTGATAAGGGCACTGGCACAGCCGATGCGGTATTGGCACCGACGCAGCAAGCCACAGGGAGTAGGAAACGGAAGAAGAAGACATCAACGATACAGCAGACAATGGGGGATATACGAATTCTCGATGATGAGTTGGTCATCCAGAGCTTAATCCTCGGGCGAATGGTAGAAGAGGAGGAGATGCATTTTTAGCGTGGTGAGCATATGCGCCGGCGTTTTTTTTTTTTTTGGCATAGACTGGGCTCCCGATTTTTAGGCAAGGGGATGGGAACAGGATCGGATTTTTGAGTTCGGGATCTGAAGTAGGAATTGCATAGATCAGAAAAGAATTGAATTGAAACAATGCATGGAGCCTTGGGCATTTGTCACGGACCCAATTCATCCCCAGGCACCCCCGCATGCCCACATTCCTTGTCGCTGAAAAGGATGACAAGGGGTTTGCACCAAGATACGACGTGGTGAGCCACCATCTACAGGGCAGACCTGGGCCAAAACTCGAGTAGATCTGAGGGGATCACGCTGTTGTGATGCAGGGATGCTTCCAGCAAGCCGGTAACAGAGAAACTTCACCATTGACAAAAGTCACCGAGATCACTGAAAGGATTGGGCGAATAACCAAGGAGAAAAAGGGCTTCGGGGCGATCTCCGCAGGTTCTGATTCAGCGGTTAATGAAAATCTTAGTCTCAAGGTGGCAAATCTATCTCAAGGGCTAGAGTGGTTTTACTCAGTTGAGCCCTCTGATGTTCTAGATTACCAGTCTACCTATCAGTCGCCACCGACCACGCACTAGCAACACCTTTCCACGAGCCTCCATCAGACGGCCTCCATATTACGGGCTACCTAGTTACGCTATACTACGCAGTACAGTAGCTTCCACCGAATGCCCTAATTCTGGAAGAGGCGACTATTTCTATTGGTCGCCACCTGTGCTGCAGAGTTCGTTGAAGTTGACGGGCGGAAGCTGCCAGCAGTGTGAGCGCAACCCACCTACCTGCCTTAGTAACTAAAGTCACCTCGCATACTTTGGATAGCCGGTACAGCCTACCTCAGGAGCTTCCCGAAGTTCACTTTGGTCAGTTATTGTTCTTTTTTCCTCCCTCAATGCTCGAGGTTTCATCTCCTTCACGCAAGTCCATTTTGCATTATGGAATCATCTTGCAAGCCGCTCAAGGTCGTTTCCGAGGGTGCGCGAGAGCGTGAAGCATTCAGGTACGTTTCCGCAATCACTTTGCTGGTCCAAGTTTGGCAATTGCTACAGCGTAAGTTATGGTCTGCGTTTCTAACTATCTCTGCAGATACGGATCGTCCTTCCTAACGAACTTTTATAACACCTCTGCTGCCGAAACATCAGACCAACAAGGGGCGAGCTGCGAAACGAGCACCGCCGACACAGCCAACGACAATGCGCCCGGAGGCCAAGACACGGTGCTGATGGCACTGGCCCAGCTGGGCACCTTGCAAATCGGCACCGAACGTGCAGTTATCTCTCTCTTCGATCAACAGTTACAACATGTCATCGTCGACGTTACACGTCTCACGTCGCTTATTCCAAACCTCGATACACTTGACAAACCAACGCTCGCTCAACCAGACCCATGTACGCCTGGCCTTTCCTTTTCACGAGCGCAGGGCATCTGTGGACGTACCTTAGTCGCTCGCGGTAATGTTGGCACCGATTCGAAACACCAGCTTCCAGTCACGCTCATCCCAGACATGAAGACTGATAAGCATTTTTCCACAACGGACCATGTACTGGGAGAACGCCCCACGCGGTTCTATGCTGGTGTGCCTATACGATCTCCCAGCGGGATAGACATTGGGGTGTTTTGTGTAATGGACCCTATTCCTCGAGCCCGCGAGAACTGGCGTGCAAGCGATACCCAGGTCCTGCGAGGTATATCAACGGCCATCATAGAATATCTTGAAGCGAAACGAGCAAGCATTGCGTATCGCCGAAGCGAACACATGACTCGAAGCATTGGTTGCTTCATGGAACAAGAAACAACTTTGTCAAATTCTGAGTCTGATTTCCTCAAGTCTAACAATGCGACACCGCGAGCTGATTTTGACGGTATTCTGAAAAGCTCACACCAACCGGAGAGTCACCGAGAGGCCACTCACACCCCAGCCCGGCCAGCGAACAGCCTAGGGTCGAGCCCGGCGCAAAACACTCCCTCCAGCAGCATAAAGTCAGCCATTGGCAAAGAGAAAGGTTCTGCGAACAGAATTCTTTCCCGAGCTGCTAACTTGATCCGTGAGGGTCTCGAGGTTGAAGGTGCCCTATTCTTCAACACCGCTGCCAACTTTTCCGGCATGGTTCCGTTACGTAGTAGTGCGGATGATCCCCAATCTTCACCTGGAGCCGAGTCAAGTAGTGATGAGGCTGCGTCTAGTATTGCGTTTGAGCATACCAACAACTGTTGTGAAATCCTCGCCTATTCCACCGCATCCTCGTCTAGCATCAATTCCAAGGCGGCCCCAGCTGTGTATGCAGCTATGCCGATCACCGTACTCCAAACACTTCTACGACGCTATCCAAAGGGCAAGATCTTCAATTTCGACACGGGTGGCACTTTACAATCGACGACTGATTCTTCTGGAGATGAACACTTGCCCAGGGAGGCCGGCATCAGGCGTTCTAGCATGGCAGACATTAGCATGACCAGCTCGACCGATCAGCATAAGCTGCTCTTGACGCAAGCATCCGAGGGGGCTGCTATTGCCAGCGTCTTCCCCGGCGCACGCAGTGTCGCTTTTGTGCCTGTCTGGGACTCGAAGCGGGATCGATGGCTATCAGGTGGTTTTGCGTACACTCAGTCGCCGACCCGCACCTTTTCTGTCAAGGGCGAGCTGAGCTATATGCGAGCATTCGGCATGGTAGCCGTGTCAGAGATCCAACGTTTGGACGCCCAGCTTGCGTCCAAGGCGCAAGCTGATGTTCTCGGGTCGCTGTCCCACGAACTTCGGACTCCTCTTCACGGTATCATTCTCGGAGTCGAGCTGCTAGCCGACACACATCTTGATGTTTTCCAGGGCAATCTTCTTCACACGCTTGAAACCTGCAGTCGCACACTGTCGGACACAATCGATCACCTGCTTTACTACTCAAGGGTCAATCAGTGGACGTCAAATCAAAAGCACAAACGACGCGGCCGCAAAAAGTATGTGTCTGTTGACTCTACTGCCAAGGCATCCCTTGCCGAAGTGAGGTTAGATACTCTGGCCGAGGAGGTGATGGACAGCGTCTACGCCGGTCACGTCTTCCAGCACATGTCTGTTGCAAGATTGCGTCAAAAGAGCAACGCCGACGCTGATGTGGCAGCAATGCGCGACCTAGACGCCAGAGAAGTCGCGGAGGGCCTGCCGGTGGGTCGAGGTGGTGTCACTGAAGTAGGCGGGCTAAGTGACCAGGTTGCCATATTTCTCGATATGGATCCTAACACTTCCTATCAATTCTACACGGCAGCTGGAGCTGTGCGACGAATAGTCATGAACCTCTTTGGCAACTCACTCAAGTACACGGCTTCCGGTTCCATTAGAGTGTCGCTATCACAGGTCCCAGCTGGTTCCAGAACGACTCGCCGCGACAAGCACATTGTAAAACTTGTGGTTGCGGATACTGGTAAAGGAATCACGGAGGACTTTTTGCGAAACGATATCTTCAAGCCATTTGTAAAAGAAGATCATCTGTCTCACGGGACAGGCGTGGGTCTGAGTCTAGTCAAGAAACTCGTCTCTACCATGGGTGGCAGATTGACGATCGAAAGCGAGCTGAACGTGGGCACGACAGTCACGGTAGTGCTGCCACTGCTTCGAGCGGACCCATCTGTGGGCGCCGGCAGTGGGGAAATGCCCGTTGAAGACGATGTTGATAAGGACAGAAGGCTTCTCAAAGGTCTTCGGGTGCGTCTACTAGGGTTCGAGAATCCGTCCAGTCCATGCGGAAAGTCCGAGGTGGCGAGAGGACTCCTTCTTCCTGTGCTGCAGACCGTTTGTCAACAATGGCTTCAGATGGAAGTCATCACAGGCGCTGAAGAGAATGGCCTTGCGGCAGACTTGGTAATGTGCAGTGAAGCAGCCCTGCACGACAAGGCTTTGACGAGTGACGAGCTGGGGAAAGCCCCTGTGGTTGTTGTCTGTGCAAACGCTCTCTCGGCACATCGTATATCGATGGAAAGCAAGACATCTGATATCCGAAGGGTGTACGAGATGGTTTCTCAACCGTAAGTATAGGTCTGGGGGGATGTGATCGATTCTAGGCTGACTTGAATTGTAGAATCGGTCCTCAGAAATTAGCAAAAGCTTTGATCCTAGCTTTCTTGCGGTGGAGCGATGTTCAGAATCTGTCGCCTCAACCTGATGCGCTTCCAACACCTGCGGCGGAATCTCTTGACAGATATCCTGGCCTACCACTTCACGAAACTCACGACGGCCTTGGTGTCGGATTCATCAGTTCTCCCCCCTCTCCCGAGTCTGGGTCATTAGCCGTGAGAAAGATGCCATCACTTACACCGAGCTCGAGCGTCGAAAAACTACCACCGCCACCCTCTGGCACTCAACCACAACAATTGCAGTCTAAAGCTGACGAGCAAGTACAAAGTTTCTTGATAGTAGATGATAATCCTGTCAATGTAAAGATTCTGGCGGCGTACATGAAAAAGCTTGGTCGGCCATATGATACAGCCATGGACGGTCAAGAGGCTGTAGATCGATTCAAAGAGAATCCAACAAAGTACTCATGTATCCTTATGGATATCAGCATGCCACGTCTCGACGGTATCGAAGCAACCCGGCAGATTCGAGCATACGAAGAAGAGGAGCAAGGTCAGCGCGTGACTGTGTTTGCCCTGACAGGTCTTGCATCAGCAAGCGCACAGCAGGAAGCATACGAGGGAGGCGTTGATCTGTTTCTGACGAAACCTGCGAAGCTGAAGGAACTAAGCAATATACTGGGTGAACGGGGACTGATTTAAAATAGTCCTTTATACATGAACGGGAGTTTTGGATGCTTTAGGGCTAGCATGTTGTCTTGTTTACGAAATCAACGGCTTGCATATGGATAGGGGCGTTGAAAAAAGAGAAATGAGATTTAGCGTGCCATGTTTATTGATTTGGTAAAATAGACCAGCAATTCACATTTGTGTTTGAACACGATATCATCTACTCGAGCAAGTGAAGGTCAGTGACTAGCTATCTTCGGATGCCCCGGGTGTTTTACGGAGGGGGTTCAACATGATGATCAGGGTCATGTGGAAAGTAAACCGGGTTCGTCGGATCTGATCTCATGGGGTGGGTGGCATTGTGTATACTATGTACTGGCTGCAGTGTGATGGGGCTCAGGGGAGATGATAAGTGATGGACCATTGTCGTCTGCTTGTCTGTTTACGCGTACAGGAGAACCAGGTAGGATAGTAGAATACAGGATACCTAATGGAGACTTGTCAAAAGCCAAGGTTAGTGAGCATATGATGGTGATTTCCGAAGTACCTGAAAATACCCATGATGAGTCGGCGTGTTTGTAAATACCGAGGGTTTAAGATACATCGTTGCGTGGGAGGATCGGTCGATCTTGTTCCTTTGGGTATTGGAAGTGCCAGCACCAAAAAGGGTTAAGTCAAACTTGGATGGTGTTTTGAGCGAGTATACCTACTATTACAGTAGTAAAAGTCTAATATCGATTACTATTAATCATAGCTTGCTGTACCAGATTAAAAACATCTAACGGCATCCGCGGGATAATATCTCAGGGTTAATGGTGTTGGTCCTCAAAAGGGGGTCATGGATCGGATGATAAAGAGCACCATGTTCAACGGAGACAGCGTCATTGTCAGGTCTCCTTTTTTTGGGGGGAGGGTTTCTTGGGTTTTTTGTTGATGGTCTGTGTACAACTAAGTTCTGGACTGTTGTGTTAGAGAGTCACGAACCTCCCCTTGATAATCTTGGAATGAGGCGGTTTTTATAGAAGTTCATGTCATATATGGCCTGTTGGACGTGGGAAGTTGTCATGACAGGTATCTATGTGTGTTTACTGCACTATGGGCAAGAAGAAGGAAGGGTGAGAAGAAGAAGATTTGCTTGATACTAGTATCCAGGTCAAGATCCAACATGCGCATTATTAGTCACTTCTACCATCGATTTGGAAATACATTCATCGTTGGGATGCAGTCCATGATACTACAATGATGCGCCCCGCCTCCTGTCAACGCGTGGTGCGGGACCCACCACAAGCTTGTATCCACAAATCGCTTCGGCGGGCGGTTTTGTGAGGTCCTCCCCGGCCGGAGCTCAACCCTGTAAGCTGCAAGTCCACTCGAACTACCTACACGTTATGGAACTGCAAGAACCTTGAGAATGTATGTCGTTTGCCATGTTACAAGATGTGGATGTTCGACTAGTTTGCGAAATATTAAACAAAATCAAACAGTTACTTGATCATCTCCTTGTCATGGTTGTTCGTCTATCGTCCACTTACACCGGGTATCCTCGTCGTCAACACTCTTGTATCAAAAACCACGTCTTTCTTTCTAGCTCTAATCTTTATTCCGTATTCTCTAACTTTTTGGTTTCCTTTTATAATAGACGTAGCTTTGGTTCGATAACTAATATCTCAACACTGTATCTAGGTACTTTGCTTTAACCCCCCTCGAGTCAAGTTCCTTGAACCTCCATACCTCCTTCCCACACTCAGATATCGGGTTACCTGCCTACCTACCTACCTGGAATCCGAAACTTTAAAGTTCCCTATTCATCAAGCCGTCTCGGAACATTCTACAGGAACTTCTTCTTTACACCACCTTGTTGCCCTACCTCATTGTCGTCATTGGCCGCTTAGGTAACTTAGGTGCCTACAAACGACCAACAATTCTCCTTAGCCGATCGCCTGCCTCCCTCTCCGTCTCCCTCCTCTCCCTCCTCTCCCTCCTCTCTACTTCTTCTCCCTCTTCTCTTCCTCTTCTCCCTCTTCTATCCTCAATATCAGTCTCTGATCTCAACAACGTTATAACCATAACATCTTACACCAATCACTCCCTCGCCCAGCAGTCTCGTATCCATCACCATGGGTGTTGGCACCTTTCTCGAGCCTCTCATTGTAGCCACTCTCCTTCTAGGAGGCGCCTATTTCAACCGCGACAAAGACTACAACATACTCAAGGGCAAAACAACCTTGGGAGACAAGTCATACAAACGCAGTGACGATGTTTTCGCAGATCGACAATCTAGTGACAGTCTCCTGAGCGGTTCGAGTGGCCACGGCTCCCCCAAGCTCGCTCCTCTCGAACAACCAAACCTACGACGCCGCAAGTTACAGATCCTCAGCTTCAAACGAATCGTCTCGACTCCCAACACTCTCGTCTTCGAGGATAGACTCTTGAGCCGCTATCTACAAAAGTTCCCTTTCCTCGTCGAGGTTTGGTACTGGCTTCTCCTCTACTGGATCTACCAGATCGGGCGCGCCTTCACTGCACTGACCCTCGTCGAGGGCACTGTCAATGTCGCCCGTAAGCATGCTCTCCAAGTTATTCACCTCGAGCAGAGCCTGCACATCTTTTTCGAAGTTGGTTTTCAAAAGTGGTTCCTCGCTCATCCCGCCATCTTGCACTGGATCAACCGTCTGTATTCGTTCATCCACATCCCTGGCACCATTTCCTTTCTCGTCATTCTCTTCTACATCACCACCACTCGCCATCGACGTTACCAAGCTGGCCATGCCAACTCCGACAATGTTGGCGCTGGGCCTGCCCTCTACGAGGCTCGCCGCCGCACCATGGCCATGTGCAACCTGATCGCTTTCTTCATCTTCACCTTCTGGCCCTGTATGCCCCCTCGTCTTTTGAGCGACCCCAAATATGATGGTCCAGATGCTGCCGAGGCCAAGGGTTTCGGATTCGTCGACAGCGTACACAGCGGCACCGGTGAGAGCAGCGTCTGGACCACCAACAAATTCTGTAATCAGTATGGTGAGTAACGGAGACACATCCTTAGGATTCCTGTTCCATGGTCTGTGTTGTATTGTTAACTCTTTTAACAGCTGCTATGCCCTCTCTTCACTTTGGATACTCCCTCCTCATCGGCCTCACTGTTGCGACCCTCCCCATCAACGGGCTCCGCGCCACCTCGTGGAAGCGTGTTGTCATTGTTGTCCTTGGCTTGTCTTATCCTGCCCTGATACTGACTGCCATTGTCGCCACGGCTAACCATTTCATCCTCGACGCTGTTGCTGGCGCTGCCGTCTGCGCTCTCGCCTGGCATGGCAATGGATTTCTCCTCAATCTTTGCATCCTCGAGGATTACTTTTTCTCGCTTGTTCGAATCCATAAGCCCGTCAATTATACCGACCCAGAGACAGCAGTCGAGCCCGAATTCCAGAGCCACTTGTTAGCAGAGGACGTCTAGAAAATTACAAAAGTAACGAAGCATGAGCCCATGAAAAATTTGACTCTTGGAATCCCTTATCCCCTCTTGTTGTCTTTCAATTTGGACAGAGTAGCAGTAAAACATTTTACTTTTGGGTTAAAGCTGTTCCTGTTGGACAAATTCACACAACTACGATCTATATATTCTTATAATATCCCTAGGTAGCGAGTCTAGGCCTTTAATAATCTTAATTCACTCGTCAGACCGTATTTGATGGTCTTCATTTGAAGGCACTCAAAGATGAATGGGTTGTTTTGACTGTTTGACAGGTTAGTGAGTGATGTTCACATCATATAAAGATCGGCTCAGCCATGGACCGATTCGTACTAACAAAGCGTGTATTGTATTGTTGACAAGCCCGAACCTCGATACTGTTGAATGATGACACCCATCATACTATTTTGTTGATAGATAGGTTCAACGACAGTGAATACATGTTGTAATTTCCGACTTCCATGTTAGAGTGCGCATTATTATACATGGTAGGTTGACGTGGAGGCATACGTATCCCCTGGCCCATGTTGTGAAGCCATTCACCATCCTGGCTCAGTCCATCGTCGCCTCGTGACGACGCTCGCATCAATTCGCACCCTATCAAACTCATTCTCGCTGTAAGTTTACCGTTTTACCCCTAGTTCACATGTGCCCTCGCTGCAAGTCCTCCGCCCATGTCTGCTAGGGAGGAGAAGCTTTGATACCTAAATATGCGCTGAAATGCACCTGATTTCAAGTGGCCTGCACGTACCCGCCCTAACACTTCCCAGCTCGGCACTTCCATGTGGCTCACTCACTCTGTGGCGGGGCAAGTCGTCATCTGTCATTCGTTTTGGAAGGCATGAACGTCGACCCAAGATCTGGGCAGCTGCCGCACTTCTCAAAGCTCTCTGCTCACATGTCGAAACCCTCATTGTGAAATTTGCCATTTCAATTATTCTACGGACCTCTAAGCATCCCACGGAAACCATCTTCTTTTTAACTCTCTAGGCTTTCGCAACTCACCAAATTCCAAAGGCTTTGAGCACTTCCACCATGACGCCGCCCGACTCGGGCGCAGGCGATGCCCCGCCACCACAACCGTCGCAACGATCTGCGTCACCATCCAACAGCTTCTATGCGCAGAGTGATGATGAGGAGGGAGAATACGATACTATAACGCATGAGGCTACAAGTAAAGGAGTGAAACTTCTCTTCTCTAAAGGCAAAGTAAGTTCTCGCACAATAATCCGACATTGTCAATCAGACAACAACCATGCGAACGATGGCTGACATTGACAGGTCTATGTTCACCCAACTCCCTCTGCGAAGGACAATATTCCCGGCTATATTGCCCTTCTCCAGCAGCGAGGTCGTCCCGACGAGCGCCCATCTTCAGCTGGATCCCAGGACTCGCAGTCCATTGCCGCCTCGGATCTCCTTCTTGCCTGGGTCCCCGAAACGTCTCTTGGTGACTCGGCTGGTATCTACGTCAAGGTCGACCTCTGCGACAGCGACCAGCCTCCAAAGCAGTCGTATCTTGTTCCTCCCCCACCAACCGTAACTAGTCATGTTGGATCAGTCGGTGGCTACGCCTTTGCGATCCCCGTGAGCGCCATCTACTCGCTGCTCGTTCGTCCACCGAGCCTGGGCTGGTGGTATGGGTCCATCATCATCAACACGCGCGCGGGCGACAGCTTCCCTGCGCTGTTCTTCCACGACAACGAGTGCCAGAGTACTATCCAGCAGAGGAAGAAGCTCGCTCGCGACACCTTTGATCCCTTTGGTGAAAGTGGGCAGACGTTCTGGGGAGGTGACGAGGTTGTCCGTTGGATCAAACGCTATGTGGAAGTCGAGCGATCCGGTGCCGAGCCCAATATCTATCTAGTCGAGCCTAGTAAGGAGGACAGCGAGGCTTTTGGTGGAAAAGTAACGTCGAGCACAGCAGCGAATAATAATTCGAGCGGCGCTCGGGGACAAGGATCCGGAGGCCCGTCGAACAAGCAAGACCCTTTTGTCAAGTTTGTAAGAGAGACTGGCTGGAATATCATGGAAAAGTTCAGCAAGGTCACCACTCTGACGAGGAGGGCAGCTCAGGACCTGGTCGAAAACCCAAACTTACCTCCGCAAGTTAGACGCTTGCTGAGAAACCCCGAAGTCCAGACTCTCCAGGACGAGTTCGACAGTGCTAGGATCTACCTAGCTCGCTGGGCCATGGGCATTCAAGAGCAAAGTGACCGCGATCGCAGACAGAGAATCTGGTCAGCCCACGATGTCATGGAATTGGAGGACACTGATGTCGGTGAGTTCGAGCTACTCGAGGGTTCAAGCAACCTGTCTCTTGAAGGACGCAGAAAGACTGTGACACTCAAGGAGTGGAACACCTTTTTCGATCCTCAGACGGGCCGCTTGTCCATGACGGTTGACGAGGTCAAGGAGCGTGTCTTTCACGGAGGCTTGGACGCCGAAGACGGAGTTCGAAAGGAAGCTTGGCTCTTCCTGCTTGGAGTGTACGACTGGTACAGCACCACGGATGAGAGAAAGGCCCAGATTGCTTCGCAGAGGGATCATTACTACAAGCTCAAGCTCTCATGGTGGGAGAGACTTGACGGCGATGGAGGCGAGGGCGAGGCTGGCGAGTGGTGGCGCGAACAGAAGAATCGTATTGGTAAGTTTGGCCGGTTTGGAATGTCAGTAAGACAATTGTGGTCGGCTAACATGTTTTTTAGAGAAGGATGTTCATCGCACAGATCGAAACGTGCCCATCTTCCAAGGAGAGGACATTCCCCATCCAGACCCCAGCTCACCTTTCGCCGAGGTGGGCACAAACGTGCACCTGGAACAGATGAAGGAGATGCTTCTCACTTACAACGAGTACAACAAGGACCTCGGCTACGTTCAGGGCATGTCTGACCTGCTGGCGCCTATCTATGCTGTGATTCAGGACGACGCCGTTGCTTTTTGGGCTTTCCAGAAATTCATGGAGCGTATGGAACGAAACTTCCTACGAGACCAGTCTGGTATGCGCAGCCAGCTTCTAGCCCTGGACCAGCTTGTTCAGTTCATGGACCCTGAGCTGTGGAATCATCTCCAGAGCGCCGACAGCACCAACTTCTTCTTCTTTTTCCGAATGATCCTGGTATGGTACAAGCGAGAGTTCGACTGGATGGACGTGCTGCGACTCTGGGAAAGGTTCTGGACGGACTTCCTCAGTGCTGAGTTCCATCTTTTCCTTGCATTGGCTATCCTCGAGAGACACCGCGATGTTATCATGGAGCACCTGAAGCACTTTGACGAGGTGCTCAAGTACAGTATGTTCTACCTTCACTCTGTCTGACTCGTTTCAGAGGCTAACATCCAACAGTCAACGAGCTTTCCGGTACCATCGATCTCGAGGCGACTCTCGTCCGCGCTGAGTCCCTGTTCAGAAAGTTCAAGAGATTAGTTGAGACTGTGGATAAGAAGCAGAATTTTCCTGCTCCTCGCGCCAAGCAAAAGGAGGGCACCTCGACGGCAGCAGATTCGGAGTCAACAACATCAGCTCAATCAATGTCTTCCAACAAGGGAAAGGCAGCTGCGTCACCTTCAACGCCGCCCAAGGCAAAGGTCATTACTCCAGAGCTACGCAAGCTGCTGAATAGGAATGTGGAAGTGTTGCCGAGAAAGACCGTTGCTCAGAAGGGAGATGGAATGCCGAATAAATGAGAGCGAAAATGAGCATGCTAGCTACAATGATGTCGGGAAAGGCCTGCTTTGAATGCTACGTGTGTTGCAACGATGGAGGATGTTTGGCTGCCTTGGTTTGATTTGACAGTACGGAGTTTACGGCGGGCACCATATACGTGGATTGTACGTTTTTATGTCTAAACTAAAATCACATAACTATATTCTCTTTACATACTCCGGACGGTTTGTCCAATTCTGTCTCGGGTCGATGCCAATCTGAAGGGATATAATACACAGCTCCATCATGACTGGGTATAATAAGACCACTCTATCGCTCTTAAATAGAAAAAGAAAAAAGAAAGAAAAAAAAACCAAACGCAGAGAGTAGCGTAGCAGGGCATCAAAGAACCCTTGGCTAGCCCTCCAATTCCACACCCTCTGCCTCATTCCCACTTCCCTGTTTACCTATATCCTCGTGGTCCGCTAGGTAATCCTCTTCTCAAACCTCCATTTCCACCTCCGCCATTCTGCTCATACATACCACCCGGTGCAAACCTATCCTCGTAGTTCCCACCACCCCCACCACCTGCTGCTGCTGCTGCTGCTGCTGCTGGTGGCTGGAACGGTCCTGAGCCACCTTGCTGGGAAGGACTTGTCGTTCGGGATCCTCCCCATAATCTCTGCCGCAATCTATCCTGTGCGGTATTCCCACCGCCGCCGCCGCCTCCTCCTGCTGCTGCCTGTTGGGGCGGTACGCTCGACGTCTCTGATCTGCCCGTGTTGGTGTAGCTTCCAGGTCGTTGACTCGGCAGTGGTCTTCTATCAATACCACCAGGCGTCAACGACGCGGGCGCTCTTCCTCCAGCTCTCAGGCTCTGCGGTGGCTGCTGCTGCGCCTGAGCGCCGTTGTTGGTGTCCCAGAGACTGCTGAGTCCTCCACCTGCGGGCTGGGGCTGCATACCGCCTGCACCGTAGCGAGCGCCCGCCTGATTAACGAGCATGGGCTGGGGTGGCGGCGCGGCGACGGCCTTAGGGTCTGCGGGGAGCCATGAGGGTAGTGGACGGCCCTTTTCGGAATAGTAGCCTCGAAGGACGCGGCAGACGTGGGTGTCGTCCTCCGTTTCGCCATCTGCGTCGCCGGAGAGAAGGGTAGAGCGGAGATTGGAGATCTGGGAGGTGGTTTTGGTGACAAGATTGGAGTACCAGGACGCCATGTTGGGTGTTTCGTATGAATTAGGTATCGAGCTGGTGATGCGGTCTCGGAGTGATCAGGCCGTTCAAGAGACAGCTGTACTGTAAAGTGCGGGCGTCGCACGGTAGGAAAGATTATTTACTCTTGCTTCGCAGGCAGCTGCTCTTCGTTTCGTTCAAAGGATTTGAGATTGCTATTGTTGTCGTTGTTAGGAGAAGATGACAAGGAGAGAGGGAAAGGGGACAAGGTGGATGCTTCATGGACTTAGGAACTGGTGACGTTGATTGAGGTGGGCTTCTGGGTTTCATAGGTGCCTGGGCTAAAAATGCCCGGGACCGTGCGTCCTGTTAGCCAACAGGGTAAGCCGTCTAGGACTTGGGGATGGATTATTTTCCAACTCTACGCAGGTATCAACCTTCAGGAAATAGGATCACGAGTTTAATTACCTCGGAGATAGAAATTCACTTAGCAAAGGTTGGAAATGATTGAAAGAGTATTAGCAGGATGTCTCAGGCATGAGTAAAACAATCTATCTGGTATCCATACACACACAATGTATCATCTCTTGCTACAACATTGTGTTACAAGTAGACTCATCTCCTCCGCAAGGACAAAGCATTGGTATCCCACTAGAAAATGACAATTTCTGCACATCCTTGTTTGACCATGTCTTTGTAATCGACCATGCGCACAAAACTCCTCAAACGCCGAGGCTGTTCTCTTGCTTTTTAAACCTACCCCTCCATGGACCTGATCCGCCCATGGTTTTGATTCCCCCAAGGTCACCCTTGTTCAGCCCCCGCGATCACCATGCCAGATCATTGGTCAAAGTCAGCTTCTCCTTCTCGCCCTGTCGTAGTCGCTTGTTATCCATCTTGACAACTCTTCCACGCTTTCGCTTGGCTCCAGACTTCTTGGCCTCGGAATCATCACTGTCGTCGTCGTCATCATCCTCCTCCTCCTCCTCGTCATCACTGCCGAGCCAATCCTCAAGATCATCAAGCTCTGCCTCGCTCTCTTCAAAGTCGGACACGTACTCGACGACCTTTTCGAGGTCATCCTCATCCTCCTCCTCCTCCTCTTCACTCCAGTCCTCGGCTTCCTCGCCGTTCTCATCGAGACCCTTGTCCATGTCTGTATCTCTCTTGGCACCATCGCGCTCCATGGCGTTCAGAACCTTCTTCCAGATGTCCTCGCTAACGTTGAGGGGTTGGTCGCCATAGGCACCCTGCCTCAACCGCTCAACCAGCTCGCGCTCAATGGTTCGTTCCAGCTTGGCGGCTGCCTCAGCCTTGCGCTCACGGGCTCGCTCACGGTGCCTGACCTTGGGTGCAAGCTTAGGTACAAGCTTCTCACCAAGACGTTCCTCCTCGGCGGCGATACGACGCATGCGGATTTGCACCTGCGTCAGGCGGGTGAGACGCTGCTTACACTTGTGGAGAAGGAACTTGGGCCAGTAGATGAGGCGCTCATCGATCTGTTCAAGAGCCTTGTTGTAGTTGTTGGACAGCTTGATACGCTCCCACATCTTGGATGGCAGATGGGCACGCTCGATGGTCTTCATGTAGAGGTACAGAGTCTGCTTGGTAGGATGCTGCCGGATCGTGGCATAGCGCGAGTTGGCGAGGGGACATGACTGGCGATTGCAAAGACCAGTAACGTTATACTCGTTGCGACAAAAGGTCTGCTTCTTTTCAGTTCTGATGGATTGTTAGCATGGCATGCTCGATTCTGATAATCACCGACAACCTGTTTTCGAACAAGTGTTCGACGAGGTAGCGTGTAGATATTGGCTAGACTTACTTTAGCTTAAAAGAGCAAAACTGCTGGTTGATGATTTGCCAGACAATCTCATCGGAAGCCATTGTGAGAACTGAGGTTCAAGCCTTTCAAAAGGCGAGAATTCTGTAGGGGAAAAGGGGCAAAGTATCGCAATTGCAAGATATCTTCCGATTTAGAAAAGAACAGCAGAATGTTTCAACAGCCCGTGACTTGTTCAAGACGAAAGGAAAGTTTTCGAAGATGTAGAGTATGAAAGGCAGCGGGGCCTTCTTTTTTTTTTTTCTTGTCCCAGCCCAGGCCCAGCAACCAGACCTTCTGAGATTTTTTTTTCTGCCTAGTCGGTCAGGACTGGCAGGCGGGAAGGCGCTCGGATCATTCAGCCGCGCCGCCAATCCAGGTACTTGCTGACCCCTCACCGCTTACCCGAAAGATGAAATTGCACCTGCGGGGCTGTATCCGGTGTCACACTTTATCCGGAGACCGGGTGCTTTTTGCGGCTCTGCGGCGCATGCCAAACTACCTACGTAGTAAGAGGTGCCACGCCACAGTGCAGGTCCTTGGGAAGAGGTACGTACTCCGCGTGACGACGTTGCCTTGCGATAGCATCACCTTGAAATCTGCCTGTCCCAGTCCTAGCCGCTCCGTCTCCTACCCACAACCTCACGTCAACATCCACACCGACGTCTACTTCCACGCTTTTCTACCATCGTTCGTGTCGCGCAACTATTCTAAAGCGCGTACATCAATCTCGACAGCCTTTTACTCCGAGCCCCGTCCTCCGACATCGCCGAAACCAACCAACCCGTACATAGCAACCCCCGCCCACAGTTCAACCGCCCACCATGCCTACCGCAGGCCTCAAGACCATTATCACCCTGTCATTTGTTCTAGCCGTTGGGTTCCTTCTGGTTATTCTCTCATGCGCCCTCTGGAAGGTCTACTACCCGCTTCTCGTCGTCGCCACCTATGTTATTGCGCCTATTCCGAACTGGATCTGCCGCCACTGCGCCAACCCTGATGATTTCGTCGAGAGCTCCGGCGCTGCGGTTCTAGATCTAGGACGGTTCCTCACGGGTTTCTTTGTTGTTATGGGAATTGGTACGTTCAAGAGCAGTTCCCCCCCTTCTGTGTTTACAGTCTCGGATTTGCGTGGCATTGGAAAGACCATAAAATGTTGCAAATCCCCGAGACTGATCTGGCAAAGTATACTAATTGTTGCCTATAGCTCTACCCGTCGTTCTTGCTCACTCTGGTTTGATTGAAATCCAGGCCATGATCATGTCCGTAGTCGGTGGCCTATTGATCTACGGCACCGTCATCAGCTTTGGCCTATTCTTCCAGGAGGAGCAAGAATTCTGAGCTCCGTGCGCCAACAGACCGATGTCTACACAACCTATCAAACCAGTACCTTACTCGATCAATCATAATCAAGCAAGAGGAACAACACAACATACATCCAATGGGATCAGGAGGAGGGTAACCGCCGGTACAGCCGCTTGTACAACGCGTGTACGACTTTGAACAAGAGAAGGATTTCTACATGAGCATTCAGCGGGTTCGCGTACTCACGACTGACCATGCAGTTCACATGCAGTTCAGTTGGTGGGTAGATTTGTAAAGTCTTGGGCAACTATTCATGGGCTACTTTTGCCGTCGCCGAATACTTCTCTTTCATCAATTAGATGTTTCTACCGACATCCATTCCTAAATCCTGCAATCCTGCAAGTGCTTGTGTCGCCCTCCGTCTAATGCTGTTGAAATCCAAAACTCCGATGATGTGTACGTTGAGGTATCATCCAATTCAAACGCTGTATTCAAGTCATCATGTGTCAGAGCCCGCCAGTTGCGCGTCTCTGGCTATGTGCCCCTTAAACCTAGGCCACGTCTCGAAAGACACCCATCGGTCCAGCAAGTTTCGTAAACATCTCATCCCGCTCTCCCTCGGATGTGCTTAGGATCGTCACCGCGCCTCCAGCTCCAATGCGCCAAACCTCGCGGGGCTCTGACTCGCCCTCGCCGGCTGGTGCATCTTCATCGTCCCAACGGAACATGGCGCGAATCGTTACGCTCCAATCTCCTGCTCCCATGACGTCCATGTATCCCACAACACCCGAGTATAGACTTCGCTCCTGCTGACCTTCGATAACCTGCAGCAATTTGCAGCTTCGCTTCTTGGGTGCGCCAGTCATACTGCCTGGGGGAAGAGCAGCAGCCAGCGCGTCAAGTCCTGTATACTGGCATTGAGGGCTCATGCGGTTCCTGCGAGCTCCATCGATCTTTTCTGATCGACGTTTGGGAAGCTGGCCATTCACAACCGTAATCATCTGGAAAACAGTTGCGTACTCTTCAACCTTCATCAAGTCGGGGACCGTTACATTGCCAACTCCACAGACACCATGGAGGTCATGCCTGACTAGATCGACGATCATGAGGTTCTCGGCTATTTCTTTCGGAACATGCAAGATTGCCTCGGCCTGGGATACTGTTGAAACGGCTTCGGATTTTCGTACCGTCCCTTTCATAGGTCGCATGGAACAAAGGCCATCGCTACTGTGGCTCAGAAATCGCTCAGGGGAACTGCTGAGGAGAGTTGCGCCACCGAGTCGGATGAAGGAGCCAAAGGGGGCTGGCTGGCGGTGTCGGAGAGTTTGGTAGATCGCCCAGGGGCTACCATCCGTCTTTGCGTCTTGGGTTCCATTGGCATTGTAACGAGGACGAGGGCGTGCCATAGTCGTCTGGGATGTCAAACAAAGCTCGTACGATTCTCCTGCCGCAATAAAGTCCTGACAAACTCGTACTTGCTCTTCGTATATGTCCGGATTTGGCGTGACTATTTCAATCCTTTTGTCTTCATTGGGCTTCTCTGGCCGTGATGCATTTGTATGGCCATTGGCAATGCTCGAATTACCTTCCTTCCAGACCGGTGATGTCTGAATCTTTTCCACCTGAGCATCGAGCCACGACTCCTCCGAACCGCAAGTCTTCAGGTGCTGGATGTATACAGCGCTCGTTTTGTGGTCTAGCACAATACTCTTGGTCACCCATGCTAGGCAGATATCCGGCCGCCTGTGGCCTCTATCTCCAGAAACCATTTTCTTCTCCAAGCCATGTAGGCCCATCTCGTAGGTGATGAACCCCATGAAACCACCTTTGAAAGCCGACTTGGACTGGCTTGCACCAGGTGGGTGGCTGCGAGCCTCCCAAAAGTCGGAAATGACCTGCCAGATGTCCGTTGTTCCATGTTCAAAGCTGATCACCTCGATCCGGTCCTGGTTGCCCTCTGTGCCAGGAAGTCGTACCGTAGCGTAGTCGTCGGAAACGTTGTACTCGAAGCGAAGGGCGGATTCGACCTCCAAAGCGATGATACTACTCACAGCTAGGGGGTCGCCGTTCTTTGAGCTGGATGAATCCAGAATGATGGACTCGCCCGTTGCAAGGCTCAATGCATCGACAACCTGTGATACTCCCACTCCTCGCGGCAGTGGTATTGTGCGGCAAACATACTCGCACTCTCTGCCAACATCCTTCAATGCTTGTCCTTCCGAATTACATCCTCTATCCTGAATCGTCAGGCCTGGCCACCAAGATGCTCCGCCGTCCTCCGAACCCCTTCTACGCAGACGAGCCTTGTGAGCAGCCACAGGTTCCAAGTGATTGGGCGGAGAAAGTGTTTGAATCTGCATGAGGTGCCCCTGGGCAGGACTCACCCGCCTTCCCCGCGCTTGGTTCCATTGCAGCGCGTCTCTGAACCAATTGGCCAGAACAGCATGCGCGGCAGGCTCGGTGCATACTGACTCTGGATGGTACTGAAGCCCCCAGAATGGTTTTTCGACATGCTGTACGCCCATAAGAATACGCTCTGTACAGCCATCCTCGCGGGTCTCGGTTGTCCAGGCGAGAGGTACCAGTTTAGGCGCTCGTGTCAGAGGCACCCATCGCTTTACCCTCTGCCACTCATCGTCGTCCTGGATGTCATCTTGTCCAACATCGGCGCATAAACTGTGATACAGCGTAGCCTTGAAAGACGGGACCCCGTTGAAGATATCCCCAGGGACGCTGTCACGGTGCTCAATGTTCCTCACCATACCATGCAGACCTCTCTGGAGCCGTCGAATAGCGCCTCCATGGGCAACCACCAGGCTCTGGAAGCCAAGACAGATACCCAGAACAGGAACAGTGAGGTGATCGGGAAGACCCCAAAGAAGTCGAAACGCGCCAACATCCTCAGCGTTGAGCGGCGAACCAGGCCCGGGGCCGCAGACGACGGCGTCGAACTGGGCGAGGTTGCTGATAAACTCGGTCTCTGTCCATCTCGTCGGTACGGCCTCCTCTCCATTCTCATCGCTGTCCAACGTCGACAAATCAATCCTGATGACAAAAACTTGAGCTCCTAGAATGGTACGTAGCAGTGAGACAATATTATTGGTGAAGGAGTCATAGGCGTCAATGAAGAGAATTCTCTTGGGGCTTTTGACCAGAGTCGCTCCTTCCGGCTCTGTCGCCGACCCTGTAGCCATCTCGAAGTCTTGGGAAAGAAGGGGCAGAGATTGTGACATTCGATGATAGAACTGATGATAAATGAAGACAAGGATTGAATCGGCGGCTTAATGTCAGGTACATGAAATCACTATCAATGATCACAGGCCAAAAAAAAAAAAAAAAAAAAAAAAAAAAAAAAAGAGAAAATCGATAAGCCGCACACTCGGGGCGTTGAACTAAAGTTTGCCGCAACAAGCCGGCCGGCCGGCCGATGCTGACTCGGGATCTAGACGGAATTCAGGGTTGTTAACAATCTTTGTACCACCCGACTTTATAAGAGGTCTTCTTTTTCGTTCTAGACGTCTTTGAGATGGCCTTGTACGTGCTCTCGAATCTCGGGGCTATTTCAGCACCAGCTAAGGTTTTGAATAAACTCTCGATTAACAGTCAACGCTTTCTAATCCATCATAAGGAACCTATCTACGACGTTAGGTACTGTATGTAACAATACTCTTTAGGTTCTTCCGAGCATCAATTACTACCTGTATTGAAAGTTATCGCTTAGGTATTGAATTCCGGATCCATTGACATCAAGTACTTTCTACTCGTTCAAGTCATCCAGGGTATGCTCTCTTCAACTTTGCTTGTAATATCACCAACCTTACAACTATAAACAGGAGCTATAAACAAGAGTGAGAACTCGCTACGTTAAACGTCTCAGCAGATGCTGTCTCCGGTAAATGTTAATCTCTACACAACAACATAGTCCCCCCATCTCCCATCTATAAGAATTACAAATGCCCCTCCTCATGCATCATGTGCGATCTCTCATCATCAACAAGCATGGTCGTCTCGCATGCCATATCCTCCTCTCCTTAACCCCTAGCGCCGCATCAACCATGGTCTGCGTCTCTGACCTCGGTCGGCCCTGGTCCCGAGTCTTTTCTGCCGCGCCAGACTCCTCCCATACGTGCGCCTCCTCCACAGAAGCTGAAATCTCAAACTCGCCCCGGCAAAGCGCCGTCATGCCCAGTGATACCTCAGTGCTGCTGTGCGCCCCCAGCATAGGGAGGAGCTGTTGTAGAGTGCCGTTCCACGCGAGCTTGCGTGTGAATTCAAGTGCCACGTTGGCCGGCCGATGACACAGAGCGGGTATGATCCTGAGGAGAGGATAGATGGGCTGCGCTGTTCTGTTGGTGATCTGCAGCTTCAAGCGCATGAATTCGTCCACATAGGCCACATTCTCGGCATCCTGACCATTTATATCTTCGATCGAGATGTCAACGCCAACTTCTTCAATCTTGAGCGATTCAATCATGCGTGTCGTGAGCCGGATATTCCTCAGATCCACAGTCCCGCTCCTCTTAGGAAGCGACGTTGTTCTCCAAGTTGCTCGCAAGCAGCCCAGAATCCGCTCACGGTACCAAAAGGCCTCCCGGTTAGCGCGCTCCATCGTGGGAGATATCTTGCTGGCGCTGACCACGAATTGCCTGGTCCGCGAAGGGTTCAGCGTAGGAACCGTTGCATGCGGATCCTCAAGGTAAACTCTCTTCACTGGTATCACCACACGGCTGGTGTTCCCAGGAAGGATGTCCTCATCTATCGCAACGCCATCGTCGCTTTCCAAGTGAACTGCCATCTGACTCGGCCAAGCGTTGCGGAGGTCTAGCGACAGCAGACAGTATTCATCCGGTTTCGCCAGGACTGTGCGGCCTAGACGATCCCAAAAAGGCTGAGGGATGCCGCCGTGCACAGGCAGCGCGTCGATCCTTGCCAACTCTACGCTCGCATTGACCGTGACAGTCAGATCCAACGACACCTGTCGTGTGTAAAACTGCTCCATTACTTCATCCTGAGGGCAACCGAGATGGGTATAGTCGACCTGGATTGTTGCGTGTGTGAGCCCAGGCTTCCCGAGAATTTCAAACTCGAACGACGTCTCGCCCCCAGCGGCGATATGGCGTCCTTGTTGATTCTTGGGCAGCCGCAGCGCCTGCTTCTTCATCAAAGCCAATTCGTACTCATACAGTTCCGCGGGCGTCGTGTCCCGGTTATTGAGAGCCGCCTGGAGAGGCTCCTGGGTGGAATCTTTGAACGAGAAGAGCATAAAGTCCACAGGCGTTGTGGAAAGATTCTGCAAGGTGACGGAAAACACCTGTCTCTCACCCTCCAGAATCATGAGTGAAGATTGCGCCAGGGTTGTTGACTTGACCACCACCAGCGGTAGCTGCTGGATGGCTGTCAAGCTCAGGGACTCCGTCTCCAAGTTTCGGTTGAATGGCTGGGTCAACGTGATGGTCTCCTCAAGAGCAGCCAACCCCTTGGCCTTAACCTTGACGTCTCGAACAGGAGTCCACGGCTGAGAGAAAATGGGGAACCGTCTCTCGCGACATCCGCGCACCTTGACCATTGCTCCGACAACCTTGACAGTTCCAACCTCCCTAGGACGACCCTTCAGACGCAGCACCATAGTCCTATAAGGGCCGATCATGATTGATTCAGGTAGCGCTTCGAATTCTACACCCTCAGTAGCCAGTTCGACTTTCTCAACGTCAACTTCAACATCGTACGGGTTCTGCAATGTAATTTTAAACGTCGCCAACTCGCCAGCAACCAAATTCTGATTCGCCGTCTCATCAGGCTTCTTCAAAAAAGGGTTGTAGATAAAGGGGTCCACATCCTGGGACGCCCTGGTAGCACTGGCTCCTGGCAGGACACTCTTCGCATGCGGTATCGGCGTTTTCGGGCTCGGGGGGAGCTCAAGCTTGATAGATCTTACTAGAAACTCATCCCAGTACTCAGCCGACAAGCTCGTCATTCCCAGTCGCTGGGCAAGATTTGATGTTCTGGAGATGTTGGTGGCCAACCGGATTTGTTCGTCTCGAGCAATGATGGGCGATGCGTCCTCGCGACGGGGTCCTGGGGCTACTCCGGAACCAGAAGTACGCAACAAGTCGCTCGAGAACCTGAGAACTCCATCAAAGTCAGGCAAAGCCTCGCAAAAGTTGATGCATGCTCGCAAGATGTTGAGTTTGACAGCTGGAAAACCAAAGAATCTGGCAGCGGACTGGCCTCGTATCCTAGCGAGCACAGCCTCGTCCGAGTCGTCGACCTCTTTGGTGCCATCACTAGCTTTCCTTGCCATGTCAAAGCCGACGATTCCATAAGATCTGCATAGCAACCCTAGTAGTGCCTCAATGCCTTGCTCGATATCACCTTCACCAAGGTCGAGAGCTATGGCACCATCAACTGATCCAGCCCCTGATGCGCGCGACACGAGTCCCGCAGCAGGGTGAATTCCCATATCAGCAGCGCCTCGGGTTCTCGCCTCGACGAGACCACCGATCAGTACCGAAACAAGTTCTCTTATCACCATCGCTTTCTTTCGGTGAAGGCCGAGCGGTCCTAGTACAGTAGCGATGCCGCTTAGTATCGACGCCCTATCCGCCGTGGTCAGGAGTTCGGAAGCGGTTGAAGGGAACGCCTTAAAGAGCATCGTCACTATTTGCTGTCTTGAAGGCGTGACGAGGTATCGCGGCGAAGAGGTCAAGCTCTGGCTGGGCAAAGATCCTGTGGCCATCATGCCGAGCGATTGTGCGTTGAGTTTGCCGTCGCTTAGATGAAGAGCGGAGAGTATCTTGGAGAATCGAATATGAGTCTCAGAAAGCGGCAAGGGAGGGAGATGTTCTGCTGATATCCTCGAGTATAACCCAAGGATACGCTCCAAAAGATCTGGTAGGATGAACTGCAGATTTCTCAGATGCTTCGGTTGTTCATTCTCGCCTAGAATATCCGTCTTTGAAGACATACTCGTCGGCCGGTCCTGAGTAGGCATGCAAATGGCGGGTACTTGGAACTCGAGGTTCGACCAGCCCAGGAGAAGGAGGTTTATGAGTATAAGCTCCAACGCCTTGCCATGCCAGAGATGGTCGTTGACTGATTTTGCAACAGTGGCTCCTTCGGTGAGCTCCTTTATCGAGTCGCTCCATCTTCCAGCCTGGAGATACATTGAACCTACCACCACAGCAGCTCGGCCCTTCCCCTTCATTCTGAACCGGTCATTCGCGCTGCCCGGTCCAAAGCCCTGCACCGAAACTCTGTCCCGACTTACGTCTCTAGAGCTCTCGGCAGTGCCCGGGCGTGTGCTAGGTTCGGTTGCCGAGCCTGCGCTGACTGGGCTAATCTGAGTGTCGTCCGACTCCAGGGGCGGGTTCGATAAGGCGCTTTTACCACTGATCGATGTTAAACCTGGTGTTGAACTACTCGAAGAGAGGCTGGGTCGCATTGCCGCGGGCGGCATCGACATTCGTGCTTGGTTTCTGTCGGACATGCCGCCCGCCGAGCTAGATCGTCCTGGACGATGTAAGAGCGAATTTCTCCTTGGTAATCCATTGACACCTCCTTCACCACCCCAAGATGCACCATTTGTATGTCTTGCGGCCGAGTAGTGTCCCGGTGATTCGATCGTGGTCATGATCTCGTATGACTTGGCGGGAGTTGTCATCTCAGCGAGGAGAAGCGAGGACACGTCGCACATGACTGTCTTTATGGTTGTTCTTTTACAGTCCTCGGCTGGAGGAATAGCGACGAGTCCTTCGGGTATGGGAATATCGGCATCATCTGGAGCGACATAATCGAATATTAGGACCTGGTGCACCAAGGCCTTGGGATAGTTGTCTCGTAGCTCCTCAAGCTCCTGATCTAACGCTCTGATATTCTTTTCGAAAGTCGTAGGGCCCGTGCCGGTCGAGGACCTTTGTTTGCTGAAGACAGACTGGGAGAACTCGGCGCCGTCTGCCAGCGCAATCACAGCAAGGGGTTCACGATATAAATCGAAGGGCGAGAGGGCGATGTGCGACGGCGGGGGGACGTGTGTGACGAGGTCGTATATCATGGCGCCGTCGGGATATGCTAAAGGGGAGAACATATCTAAAGAGGCAGAAACCGATCAGCTTCGCAGTTACCAGTACTTAACAATGGCCTCGCTTACTTCTGTTTGGCCGCCCATCGGCGCTGATGTCGCGAAGGTGGACGACATGCTCGCCGTGTAGTCTCTGTACGAAAGACGCAAAGCGATCTACTTTGACTTGGCCCAAGGGTAATAGAAGGGCCTTTACCCTTGCCGGGGCGGTAGGGAGCAGAGAATCTAAGCTCATCCTAGCATCTGGTGTTTCCTCAACATTGTCCGCCAGCTTCTAGTAGGGAGATGGTTCTTTCAAGGCTGTCCCTTTTGGGGAGTGTGCCCTGTGGTCAATGACGTAGGAAATGGATGCGCAACTAGAAGCGCATTCTTGTCCGAGGAAGATTATGCAGAGTAGGAACTTGGAGCTGTGTCACCGGTGCTGTTGTGAAGCTGCTGAGTCTAAGTTGGAATTTGTAGCTCGATATCGTACACCTGGCGCATGCGACTTGGAGCTTGGGAGTTTCCCCTACATTTGAAGGCCGGTTGACCGTTCCGTTGGTGGTGGAGACGTCCGGGGACGGAGCCATCTTTTTGCGAACCGACAAAACTTGGGCCCAACAACGTGGGTGCTTATAGGTACTCGAGCCACTAATTCCGAGCCCTCACAGCGCATCAAAACGGTCGGTGCCTGGGCGAATACTGAAGATTAGATATCTTGATGTACTGAATACAATACCCCAAAGATATCCAGTTCATACCTTGGGACGAATTCTTCCTAGAATGAATGGATTTAAGAATCCGGTATGGTTTATTGTTTCCAACTTGCTCCTGGGTATCTGAGCAATTATATTGCGTTGTCTGGTCATCCGTTCAACCAATACCCCCAAAATTCCGCTACATCAAACCAGCCTTCAAGCTTCAAGGCTCAGTGGATGACGGCCCCTGAGGACTGTTTTCTCTAGTTTTCCCATCTCTTGCCTCTGCCTGTAGCTCACTCTCAAAGACGTCAACCGACAAGCTGGCTTCTATGAAATCCTCAAGCTCTTCTGTCACTGTTTTGAGCTTCTCCTTGACCGCAGTTGCGCCTTCATGGCCGACAATATGTCGGGCTGGAGGATTCTCATGTCCACCAATGGCAGATAAGGCATGTACTGTTTCCATGACCAGCTTCTCAGCGGCGCCAGGTGGTAGCTGCGGAAATCGATGAAGGATTTCGCCGGGTACGACATCAGGTTCCAGGGCTGTGCTAGCAGGCGAATAGGGCGAAGGGCCGGAGTCGGGTGTCTGGGGCATTGGCATGGCAGTATCTGGATGCATATTGAGAAAATTGCCCAGCATATCTCGTATGCTTGGTACGGATTCGGGCCCTTGGTCGTAGGCAGGTATTGGAGGAGCAAAAGTCAAACGATTGGTGAGTGACTGGATTTCCTTGCTCGGCTGGACAATGGTGACCTTGATGTTGAAGGGCGCAATTTCGTATGCGAGCGAGTCGCAGAAGCCCTCAAGCGCCCATGTAGCAGCTGTGTAGATGGACATACCAGGAGTGCCAATGTGACCACCGATGCTAGTGAGGACGATGATGTGGCCGGTGTGCTGAGAGCGAAGTTGAGGCAGGGCAGCTCTAATGAAATTGACCTGTGAGAAGAATATTGATTCAAACTGGTCACGGACAAGGTTCTGAGTGAAGGGGCTGGTTGAGAGTTCTTCAACAGTACCAATGACAGCTTGAAGACATATCGGATCAGTCAAAGTTATTAACGTGGTCGGCATCAGAAAGCATTGTACGCATGAAACAACTGTAGAAAGAAAAACGAGATAAGAGAGGGTTCCCTTTTCAATGACTTACCATCGGACCTGCAGCATAGTAGAATATCTATACGCCCAAACACCTGAACTGCCTCAGCAACGGCAGAGCCGCAGCTCCCCATGACGGCACCATCGCAACGGATTCCTCGGATGCGATCCTTCCAGCCCTCGCGGTCCTTGCGCGAACTCTTGCACTCTTCGACAAGCTCGCGAAACTCGGCGCTGCGGCCCTCGTGATCAATCTCGTGAGGAGGAAGACAGGCAACGACGTAGTCACCGTGAGAGAGAAGAAGGCGAATCAGACGAACTGCGAGAGGCGAGAGGGCTGAGGTGAGAAGCCATGTTCGAGGGGAATTATAAGTTGCTGCGGAAGATGGAGGGTCAGCGTCGGCCATTGTGACAACAGAACATGATTGAAGGGTTTGTGATTCTATTCAGCCCGTAAATGAAGCTCGAATAGAAGCTAGACTAGGTAAGTAGGTAATAACGAATGTTGGAGGAAGGTTGAGTATGGAGTCTGAGCTAAGCTGCCGACCTGACAAAAAAGAATTACATCATTGGTGGGGGAGGGTCATGCTTAATACAGCACCGAACTTACAGTGCTATTCCACATGCAAACCACTGAAGTACGTTAAGGTAGGTATGTAGTGATATGGAAAAGACAAAATGCACGAGACTTGTTGGGCTTCTACATCACCACAATATGTCTCATATATTCTGTCATCCACGGTGCCTACCATTAGGTACAGTCATAAGACATACAACTCGAGGGTAAGGGTAGTCTTTGGATCGACAGGCACATGAACCCTCGAAGAAAAGAGGCGATTGGACAAGTTTGATGGAAATTGAGAGATGAGACAACAAAGGAAGGGCATGAAATTGGTTTAAAATGAGAGAAGAAGAAATGCAAGCTTACGAAATTGGGGATTGGGCACTGAATAATTCTGAGTGAGTCGCGGGGGAGTGCTGAGGCTGATGGCGGGAGCTTTCCGATCATAGCTGCGAGTGTCAGCGCCATTGAGGGAGTAATTCACCCATTCTGGCGACACTATCCATCCTGGAGGTGTTATGTAATAGAAGCTCATCTCTGGTCGATACATAAACCGTTTTATTCGAGGGGGATGCGTGTTGTCCGTGAATGTTTGCTGTGTGGTTTGGTCTTGTGATCGTATCTTGGCCCAGATGCATGCCGCAGTAACACAAGTCCTAGACCTGTTGATTGAGAAAGTACTGTGGATGCCGATATGATCAGAGTTTCCAACTTGAATGAAAATGTGTAATTGCTGTTAATACGGTGAACCGATCAGCATGCTAACGGATATCGACCACTTGCTTTGGTGTAAATGCCTGGGTGAAACTGTCGATGCCAGTGAAGCTCGCTTAGGAGACAAGCACTTGAGGATGTAAAAGATATGTGACGAGACATATTTAAAGAATCATGAGCTTTTGAAACAAAACATGTAAATCAACCCGGACAGAAATGGGTACATCAAATGCTGGAATACGAAGTTGGACCCAGCTTCGTGGTCAATCATATCCGAAGGCAGACGTCAGAGCTGCCAAAAGTGACGCTTCTCGACAAATACTCCCGTCCTTGTTCACCAACGCCTCCGCCAGATGTCTACTACTATCTGCCCAGGGATAATCCACGGTGAGGTTGAAAGCAAGGTATTGCGGGCGTAGAGCGACATAGCGGCGCGTGCTCGGCTACGACAAGTCTTCTAGACTAGGCTCTAGAAGTGCGCCAGACGAGAAAAAAAAGAAGGAAAGAAAGAGCAAAAGATGGAGGGTTCGTTTATCTAGAGTAGTGTAGCCAAAGGGCGATCAGCACCTTAGTCTAGGGATAGCTTGGGATAGGTTGCCAAGTCAAGGCAAGTGGGATATTAGGCGTGATAGATGTGTTGTAAACGTAGTCACCCTTACCACATCATTTTCTTCGCGTTTCTTAGCCTCCACCATGGAAAGCGTTGACCGTTGGAAAGTTCGAACCCGTCGATCGACAGCCTCAACGGAACAGATGAAAGTGGTACTGGAAACCAAATGGCGGGGGAGGGGGGGGG
>JABFEV010000813.1:0-11845 GCA_013618395.1 Fusarium domesticum | reverse complement strand
CCCCAAACCCCCAACCCCACCAAATAACCTTATACTAACACACACCTAGATGTCATCTCCGCTGCCACCCACAACAACAACTACAGCGTCATGTGGCGAACCATGCTCGGCATCGGTGTCGTTTTTCCTATGGGTTTACTGATTCTTCGTTTCAAACTCAAGGAGCCAGAGGAGTATGCCAAGGAGTCCATGAAGAGAGAGACTCCCTACATGCTTGTTCTCAAATTTTACTGGTTCAGGCTGTTCTGCGTCAGTCTGATCTGGTTTCTCTACAACGTAAGTCTTCTTCTACCGTGAGTTATAACAGTTACTAACGGGTTAGTTCTCCGTCTATGCTTTCGGTATATACTCTTCCTCTATCCTCAGCGGTATCTACGACGACCAGGCACCCCTGACAGTAGTCTTTGGTTGGAACACCGTCATCAACACATTCTACCTCCCCGGCACTCTCATCGGAGCATTCACCAGCGACTGGCTCGGTCCCAAGTACACTCTCGCTCTGGGCGTCACTCTCCAGGCCATCGTCGGCTACATCATGGCTGGTGTCTACGCCCGCATCTCGACCAACATTGCCGCTTTCGCCGTGGTATACGGAATTTTCCTATCACTTGGAGAGTTTGGCCCCGGTAACAACATTGGTCTTTTGGCAGCAAAGACGTGCGCTACTGGTGTTCGTGGAAGATACTATGGAATTGCAGCTGCTGTTGGAAAGATTGGTGCTTTCATCGGAACCTTGATCTTTCCTTACATCCAGGCTGCTGGTGGAAGTGAAGTCCAGTCAGCCCAGTACCCTTTCTGGGTAGCTTCTTCTCTCTGCATCTTATCCGCCATCATCACTCTCGTCTTTATCCCAAACGTTGGCCAGGATACGATTCACGAGGAGAATGCTCGGTTCAGGGCTTACCTGGTTAGTCAAGGCTGGGATGTCAGCCAGCTTGGAATCCAGGAAAAGACGGAAGCTGAGGTAACCCCGGTTAAGGAATGACAGTCTAGAGTGAGTTATTCTTGCCTTTCTTTATGAGCTGATGATCTATATCATCCACATGTACATCGCCCGATCGATAGCGCTGCCGTGACTGGCCCTTTTGAGTATATTCCTTACATGTGCTATTAATCAGGCACTGCCGCCAGTCTGGTTGTGTTATATATGACTTCCAATTGATCGATTGCTAGCCTGCTGGGCAGTACTATCTTGCTTGATATGCTTTTGCAAAAAAATAGCTGTTGACGAGAATAACGTCAAGTAAAAGGGTCCATGCTAAGGCTCGCCAAGGGCCTCTGCAAATGCGATGGTTATAACCAAGACTGGTACGCATTTGATCGCTAATATCAACGCCGTTCATATGTTGATTATATTGGGCTGAGATAGATGGAATTGAGAACATCTTGATATGTTCTGCGCCAAAGAATTGCTGTGTAAGCTTGGCCCAGCCGAATTTGGCTTCTTCCGCATCGTATCTTCATATTCTGAACCATCATAGACCGTTGAGAGCATCAGAACAAGAGCATTATCCTTCCAGGTAATTTGATTCACAAGTCCATCGGGCGTTGGTGCAGACTGTAGCTCATTAAACCAGAACCTTGATTTCCCTTTTTTTATCCTCTTCTTTAGCATCTACAAATAGAGCATATAGGCCACTGTTGGCACGCGCTGTGCCTGTGGCACCCCAACCTCTAAGCCGCAGGGCACGGAAGAGGTCTGTAGATGAAAAGAGGTTGTCGAGAAACACATGATATTGGTTATCTGGCAGCAGGGCCAATACCACAGCTTGTGTTGGATTGAGATCGGGACCTTCTCTGTGCTCTATGACATGTTGTATATGGTCTGACCATTCCTGTACACGCTCAAATAAGGAGGCAGTCTTGGATGCAGGGAGTCTAGGTTATCGAAGATCCGGATATGTCGAAGAAGCTGTTGGAAACGATCGTATGACATAAGCGATTGTATCTTATGAACTGGTTGATAGTCATCAATCGCAGGAACTGTCCAATAGTCACGTATACTGGCTTCAATATGTAGACCAATATATATCACTATTGCAAGCTATATATAGACTTTTGCAACACAGGTTGCCTTCTATTTCCAGTGGCGGCTGTTTGGGCCAAACTGTGCCTGTGCCTTTGCCTCTGCGATTCGGGCTGTAGAAAATTCATTGGTATATTTGACCCATTCTTCAACGAGGAAGTTGGGCACAAAGCGATGGAATGGATCTAGCGGCGTAGCCGGCCTATCCTCAATTTTAAAGTCACGATACCGAAGGTTTAGAGGTTGGAAAGACGTGCCAGCATCGCGGGCTGGCTCGAAGACCGGGCGACAGGTGTTATCTGCTGGCTGCTCACAGCGGCTGTGATCTGTTGATATGAAGCTTGTACCGTCGTACCGATTGACAGCTTCTAATGCAGAATCTTTAGAATCCATAAGGATAGATAGAATAATGTTGCATGTAATTTACTTGGGAAAGGATTCATGCCTGCCGCCATGTTTCTCAATGTACCACATCAGCGGCTGGGGTTATGTGATACAGGTACATAGTTGGGTCCTTAACGCACTCAAGGAGATAATAAAAGCCCATTTGAGAAGTGCGTCACTAAATACATTCATCCGAACAGCAACTCCATGGCTTGTAATATCAAATCGGCGTGCGAGTAGTGCCTAGGACTAGCAATACCACAAGACTCGGAGCTAACCCAAGCTCCCCAGGTTCGGCATTGGCGACAGCTTATTGGTAGGAATAGCCGATCACAGTCATATCCTGTAAGTATCCCTTCGAGTGTCGTAAGACTGCAAATTCGTACTGGATTCACGTCATATATTGATCCGAAAAGTACAAGACAGATACCGCCAGAGCGTGGCAATTTAGAGTGAGTTATGATGTAATAGTCTTGTAGCTTCTCGGAACACGAGTGCTTCAATTATAGGCCAAGTTATATGGCATCATATGTAGCTTCTACTTTCTCGCATTATATTGGTTATATACCCCTACCGGTACGAATCTGCAGTCTTACTATACTCGAAGGGATAACTAAGATAGTTGAGCCTGCGAGACTCCGAGCCTCCGAGGTATTTCACCAACATCTTTCCATGTGAGCTCACGTAAAACCATGATTTCTATAGGGAACCAGGGTTTCTCGCTCCAAGCGATAACACACAAGTCCATTCATCCGAGCGTTTCCTCGATCATCCAAATGGGTAGCCTCTCTTGATCCGTTGCATCTCTAACGTTGATACCTACTTCGACAATCCTCTTCTCATTACTTCAGAGAATGATTGCAAAGCAATTTATCCTTTCCAATATTTAGATTGTTTCTATATATCAGGTAATCCCAGACCTAGTTGGTTCTGCAGCAGGATATCGGTAGCGTGAGGTATTCACCTAAAGAGTGGCATCTATTTGAAGAGGATTATGTGGATAAAGAGACAAATAGTCCTTCAATGTAGGTCCCAAGTAAACTCAAGAGTATTTAGCCAGTCTAACCAACTCATCCATTGGGTTCAAGATCAACGTCTCTATTTTATCCATCATAGATCTCAGCGGAGATTATCTCGATCGTGCTTCAGTGCGGAGATGTCCCCATTTGCCCCAACGAAGTCGTGAAGGGCCAAGCATTGTATTGAGGATCGGGTCCACCGACGGATTGGGGAATCGACGATATTTGCGTCTGGACCGACGGGGTCCACTTGTCACGACGTTAGTGAGGCTGAAGTGACATGGGTGCTGTTGGATCTACCGGTCGTAAACGATAGCGAGGTTCTGTCCCCTGGCTAGTGTGTGGTATTAGTGTTGAAGCGGGGGAGTCATGGCTTGGTGTTGATTGTCTAAAGATCAAACATGAGAAGTAAAGGAATGGAAGAGAGAATTCTGGGATAGTAATGACGATGGGATTGAGACAGTAACCAGGGGTTGAAGCATATGGAGGGTAGACTTTTGCTGCGTAGTATACCAAAGGGGAAAGTAGAGATGTAAAAGGATATTGGTCTTGTAAGAAGGTGGCGAATATTAATAGATATACTATCGGCTATATCCAAGAGCGTAATCCGACCAACATCGATGACAAGTATCTCTAAAGAATCAACACATCAGCTTGGTCATCAGATCACAAAAGACTACAAAATATAAATGAAATAAACACATTGTTACGGGCCATGATGTGTCCCCAGGTATGCTATCATAATGTACAAAAGAAGAAGGGCAACAAAAGAAAACCGCCAACACATCTTAAGCCTTTGGCTCTCCATTAAACCTAGCAATACTATTCTTGATACCCTTATCCATAGACTTTGCCATCTTCTCCAGAGGCAGTCTCTCCTCAGCACGCTGAACCATTCTTGCGACGGGAGGCTCGAGTCTCTGGACGCCCTTCTCCATGGGAGGCGTGAAGTAGCTCAGGTTTCTCTCCCAGCGAGGAGCCCACTTGTTCGTCTGTGTGGAGAGACGCTCCTCGGCGCCGGGCATGACGAGGTAGAGAGGGGTGAGGACGCCGACGCCTGCTGCGCCCATGCAGAAGATCTCGGAGGGCCTGGCGGCGGGGAGACGTGGAACGCGGTGGAGAGGCATGTTTGTGTTCTGGTGATATTAGGAGGGTTGGTTAAGTCGACGTGTTTGGAGGACTAACTGTTGGGTTTGAGAAGAATAGTTTGATGCGTGTAGTAGAATAGATGCTATTGAAATAGAGAGTTTGGATTGTTGATGAACAAGATTAAAAGGAACGTGACATCTTGACCGGAGGACATTCATTTTATATACGTGCAACACTACACAATGAGCGGGGTAAAACAAGACCACATGAGCAGACGTAAAAGGGATAACAAGCAGTCGCAATGAACCAAATACCTAATATCGATGTATCTCTTCCCCCCCCCCCCCTTTCAGCCTCAGTGCGGTAGTACTACCCAAGATACTGTGCCACACACAAGGTTTGACCAACCCGTTTATCTTCATCTCTCAGGTTTGATTCGACGGGATTATCCCCCTTCCCCCTCGTGACTGAAGCTTGCGAAGTGGCGACGCCTCAGGGTCATTTCGTTACCGGGGGGTTTGTTGTTGTTGTTGTCAGATGAGAGGGAGACAGAGAGAGGCACGTACATGTCAGACGGGAAGAGGGAGTGTTACAACCCGCCATCCAGGAACGAGAAAAAATAGCTCAAGATGAGGCTGTTCGAGTTGAGGCTCTATAAAGGACTTCAGATTGGTAAGAATCGAAATATTGAAAAGGGAGTTGTTGGATCAAAGGGAGTCTGGATTCAGAGGATGTCACTCTGCAGGGAGTTCACAAAGCCCCAAACCGGGTCTGTAGTCCGGACCATGTTTCCCCACCGGTACGTGTTTCCAGTGCCACGATCCAATTCATACATGCGCGCATGCAAACATGCTGTAACAGAATCCAGTGTCAGGAGAGCGCGATGGGATAGTCTATTGAAGGGGACATGAAAGCATTGAAGAGAGATGAATTGCTGGTACACACATCTCAAGCCTGTGTTTCCGAAAGAGATCAGATTATCCAAGATGATCCTCTGGTGAGAATGTGCTGCAGGGCTTGGATGATCCTCCCACTGTGTTATGGTCGTATGTGTGTGTTATAAAGGGGTGTGAAGCAGTCCTGTCCCGTTGGTGGTCTGTATTTCATCCAGGTACGCGAAAATATAATATGTAACTTTGCAAATCAATCAATCATCATCTTATAATATTCGCGTCAAAAACTGCTCTCATCTCCTACAATCTCTCACCTCATCAGATATCCTCATGCTCATCTGTCGTCTACCCTTTTTCCCCTGGGAACCCTGCCCCCCTCTCAATCCACTGTAACTTCCCCACTACCCCAGACGGCACTTGGGCGCTAAGGACGGAGGGCTCCATAATCAAGGCCTTGTTCCCCGGCTTGGGTCCAGTTTAAAACCCCGCTGTGAGATGCGTCGTAAGGGGGGCCCACTCTTGTTGTCGGCGTCTTGTTGTCACTGCCACTCATCACCAGTTGCTTCATGTTGAATGATTGAGAGACTCGTTTTTTCAGGAATTAGTTATAAATTAGGATAATCGCAAAAGAAAGAGATCAAAAAGTGAAATACTACATAGAGCAAGCAGAAACAAAACAGCGTCTTGTATCTAATGTTAACCCATCACAACCATCGATCATCATTCCTCCAGTCAGCACCAATAACACAACCTACTCCATCACCTTTTCCCTTCCCTGGTTCAAATCCAATGCACAACAACGTCAACGCTCCTTCACTGCCCCTAGTTTTGGCCAACAGTGACATCTACCTCAAGTATCATGTCTTGCACGCACCGTGCCACACACACATATCACAACAAAGACACTTTGGCCATGGACGCCATCGAAGCCTCTCCCCTATTGGATCTCAAAAGTGCCCCCTCCACAGGGTAGGTCCGGTTGGTTCTGGGGGTTTCCGAGGCACAGTCTGCCACAAGGGTACCTGATGAGTATGAAGAGGTCGAGGCATTGTCTCTTGACTCTCTTCAGTCGATTGATATTCAAAGAACAGCTATCGACGTCGACACAATGGGTTCCATGCATTCAGTACATCAGAATACATCAAATACAGCATTCGTGACTCAGAAACATCTCTACTCTTACCAGACTGGCGAGTGTGGGATGAGGGTGAGCCCAGGGTGACATTGGACTCAACCCCTCACCGATGCACAAAAGGGCGCAAACAACCATTATCGAATTGCCACCCCCAAGTCCAAAGTCTGGGCAAACGGAAGAAGCCATGTTCAAGAATGGGATCTCTACCACAACAGGGACTCGCCGTTACAGAAGGGACTTGGGTTGAAATATCTCAGCAGCTTCTTGTTGAGGGATCTACCAGTCTTTCCTGACATCTACACCCCATCATCATTTCTTTTCCAGAGTCCTCTTGCTTGCTCGTCAAGTCAGTGCTGCGATTCCACTCCAAGTCGACAGAACATGTGACCATACCAATTAAAATGGCTGTAAATCAATACATGTAACACACGCTCACGTCACACCCTTGATGCTCTAGCTTCTGGTGCAGAGTCCGAGTTCGGTGGTATTTATTCGCCGAGAGTTCCGGTTTCCTCACACGATGGGAGAAGGCACGTGAGCTCTTGGACAATGGTTATTCTGTTTGCATGGCACAAAGGGCCATCTTCTGCGTTCAGTTTACTCAGAGGTGAGATGTACGGATTCATGCTACAAGGCAGGCCTGTTCCCGGACTCATGCTTACTTATCAATCATACGTACCATTCTGCTACCCTTCACCTCTGTGCATTTATCAAATTGGCCTCTCATCACCTTTCCCTCAATCGATGCACCCATATAGCGTAGTAACACCAATCTCACCAAATACCATACAACTGCGGCTAAGCAATCCAAAGTGAGCTCCCGCTGAAAGGTATTGCTACCAATCCTCGCGTCGTTTGAATACTTCTTAGACCCTAGTTCACGGCGATATTCCTCCCTGGAGGGTATCTACTCAATGAGTCGTGAATTGCACGTTGCCATTGATTTCCTTCTGCGGGAGGCACCATAATCCTGAGCCGTTCGTGACACGGCCAATGGAGATGGAATCTTTCAACATGGTGTACGCATCTGCATGAGGGGTTCCTCCGGCAGTTGCCTCTGACAAAGGCAGAAACTCAACCCGTCTCAATAGCTCTCCTCGTGAGAGAAGTACACTAAGAGTTCTTTCAGCTACCCAGGTGATGAGTCTTGCGTTTTCAAGCAGTGCTAGTAGTGCCTGGATGAGTGCCTGGATGAGCTCACTTGTGAGAGTGTGGGTATCATTCCTTGCTTATATGCTCATGGCTGAACAATATAGGTCTGGTAGTGGTTGACAAGAAAGCCGTAGAGTACGAAGGTTTTGGAACCGACCAGTCTCAGCAGCTCTCAATAGGTCTCGGATGTTTGAGTCATTAGCCAAATCATTCAGAGTTAAGGAAGACAGCCGATCAGTGCAGATGCAGTCTAGGATTGGCTTGAGCATGGCGGTATCGCATAGAAGATTCTCCAACCGTGCCCCCTGTACGAGGCTGTTTCCCTTGTTAACCACGAAATCCTTTCCACGGTGCGTCGATATCAAGAGCAGCGGAGAAAAGAGCTGCAGATTTCAAGTTTGGCGCAGAACCGGAAAGCATGCTCAATAGAGCTTGTGGATGGGTATGAAGTGGTGGAGTCATCGGTGAACGACATGTTGACAAACTCGGCAACGATGCTGCTAAGGCATGGCGACGTAACAAGCGCCGACTCATCAGGGCCAATGTCTTCCTGTAATGAACTCTGTTGATAAAGACTGTGTAAGCTGAAAGTTTGCACGTGTAGGTGAATATCTGGACGGTGTCCATACAGTGTCTTGACCAGGCCAGGCGGAACCTGATGCGTACACATCATACATGTAGACCAGATCTTTCAAAGAAGGAGTTGGCGAATGAGCCGCTTAGCAAAGGAGACCAGGTACAATCAAACTGCCTCTTTTCCTGCTTAGAAAACACATCTTCCTCACCCCAGAAGTAGACTCTTATGAATTCAGATCTCGGCAAGTCGATGAAATTGAAACCCTCGAGTTGGACATCATGACCATTGGGCCAATTGCGCCCTCCAGAACTCTCGATAGGATTTTCCCAAACCAGCCCGCCTGTGAGTTTCAGTTTCCGCACGTAACCGCACTGTCCGGACCTGGGTTCTGTTTCAAGACGCGGCAGAAGCCGGTCAAGATCTTTGCGTAACATCTCCTCAGATGCCTGCCTACCCGGAAGGTGAAGATCATGGTGATGGTGAAGAAGGGCTCATTTGATGTTCACTGTGGGGACCAGATTTAAAATTGATTAGGGAAAGTTAACAACTGATTTAACTTGTCGATGCGATATACTTATCAACCGCTGGTCGTAATTTGAACAATCCATTCGGTCACTATCCTTTATATACTAACCTTTTATTGGTTATCGATCCCTGTAGTGACCTGCTTGGAGCCTTCGCGCAGTCCAAGGGATACACAGCGTCCAGTGTATTATGTCACCCGCTGAACCTGCCCCTCCAGCTCCACCCGTCCCAAACCTGAACCGGCCGGAAAGGTGTCGCGCAGGAAAGACATTCCACCGAGGCCGAGTTTTTGTTTCATGAACCAAGAAAACAAGAACTTCTTATAACTAATTTGTCATTGAAAACCCACTCGTTCGTCCTATTCTCCACTCAAACGTCTTAACCCTCCCAATTGCATGAGCCTGTCTGCTGTCTTGTAGATATTTATCTTCCTGATCTCTCACCACGACACAAACATCACCAACACAAACATCAACAATACACACATCGATAATACACACAGCAACAATACACATATCCTAATACGGCCGACATATCCAACACCATGGATGACCTTCCTGGAACTCCAGGCAGCTTCGGCAGTCAACAGAGCAAGCAAAGCAGATCAGCCGCCATTCTCGGCCGTCACCTTCCGGATGGCTACTCTGCCGAACCCGAGGTCACCCTTGGTCCCAGCGTCGCAGCATCTGCTTCAGCATCCGCTTCCAACATCGATGACCCCTCCAACGACCCCTCCAACGACCTTATCGAATCCTCACTCAAGCTACAAGGCGGCGACATGCATCGCGACATGTTCCGAATCAAAGCCCGAGGCAATTCCATCCGTCGAGCCGCCACCTTCTCCCACCAATCTCACCCCCGTTCCGCAGACGATGACATCTTCTACTCCCAAACGCGAGAGCCGGGAGGATTTCGACGCCATCATATTATACGACAGGCTCGTCAGCGACGCATGAGCGGATACACCGCCGTGGCGAGGAACTTTGTCGACTTCCTGGATCTCTATGGTAGTTTTGCCGGTGAGGATCTAGAGGATGCAGATAGTGAAGATGAATCTGCCATTGACGACCATGACGAGGAGGAGGAGGACGATGTCGAGCAGCCCCCCGAGCAGAGACCTCTGCTTGGTCGGCGAAAGCATACTAGGAGGCTCAAGAGGGAGGGAGATGCTTCTACGCTCAAGACCTTCTTCACCCTCATCAAAGCATTCATCGGAACAGGAATCATGTTTCTCCCCAAGGCATTCCGCAACGGCGGTATTCTCTTCTCGTCCATCACTCTCATCGTTCTCTCGCTCGTCAACTGCGGCTGCTTCCGTCTTCTTCTCGACTGTCGTGAGCGATACGGCGGTGGTTACGGTGAACTCGGCGCAGCCATTGTCGGGCCACGCTTCCGCAGTCTGATTCTCGCGTCCATTGCCATTTCCCAGCTCGGTTTCGTCTGCGCTGGTCTCATCTTTACGGCCGAGAACCTCTGGGCGTTCCTCGATGCTGTGACAGAGGGCAGTGACAACCTCGTCCTCAGTGTGCAGTCTCTGATTGCCCTGCAGGTCATTGTGCTTGTGCCGCTCGCGCTGATCCGCAACATCAGCAAGCTCGGTCCTGTGGCTCTGCTAGCTGACGCTTTCATCTTGATCGGCCTCGTCTACATCTGGTGGTATGACATTGCCGCTCTCTCGCGTCACGGCATGGCCCCTATCAAGCTCTTCAACCCTTCCGACTTTGCGTTGACTATTGGATCTGCCATCTTCACCTTTGAGGGCATCGGCCTCATCCTACCCATCCAGTCAAGCATGAAGAAACCCGAGCATTTCAGCAACCTGCTATACTTTGTCATGTTTCTCATCACCATCATCTTCACGTCAGTTGGCGCCCTCTGCTACGCGACCTTTGGTGAAAACACCAAGATCCAAGTCATCTCCAACTTCCCCCAAGGCTCTCCCATCGTCAACGCAGTTCAACTGCTATACTCGATCGCCGTCCTCGCAGGCGACCCAGTGCAGCTCTTTCCAGCGGCTCGTATCATTGAGACATCGATCTTTGGCGAGCTCGCAACAGGAAAGAAGAGCGTTGCCATCAAGTGGCAGAAGAATGCACTCCGAACAGCCATTGTTGGAATCTGCGTGGGCATCAGCATGGTCGGCGCCAGCGACCTAGACAAGTTTGTGGCGTTGATCGGAAGCTTTGCCTGCGTCCCCCTGGTCTACATCTACCCTGCGTATCTGCATTACAAGGGAATAGCCGAGAAACCGTGGGTCAAAGCAATGGATGTGGCTTTGATGGTGGTCGGTACTATTGCGATGGGATACACTACATTCGTCACTGTGTATCAGTGGATTGACGATGCGTGAGAGGGCCAAGACGGGAGTTAGAAGGAAGGAAACAAAGGCGTTGTGATTTTAGCATTCATTGGTTGCATTTGGTGTGCCTAGTTCACACCAGTTAAATACTGGTTCAGCATCTTGAATAATAGCTTGTCTTTATATATTTTATCCAGCGTTTATTTAACAAAAACAACAAAAACAGCAACAACAGCAACAACAACAACAATAACAACAATAACAAAAACAAAGCATCTGTCCCTAAAAGTCAATTGCACCAAAACCCTGGAACTACAACTCCGCGACCACAATACGTTCTAGACCTCATGCAGTTCAACGAAGCAAAATACTCTGGATTGCCTAAACGGGTAAACCTCTCCTCTCGAACCCGAACCGGAATCGCCTCCTTGTGTGTTCCTTTCAATCATGAAGTAATTCCTACATAACGCCCCTTGTTTAAAAATGCACCGAATGACCTAGTTGTTAACAGATTCGTTATGCGACATGTTGGAATGATGTAAAAGATCGACAGTGTTGAACATCATCTGCTTCTTTTTCTCCGAATATGAATTGGAGAGAGATTCAGATGGCGAATTCCCTGCTGCCTATCTTATCCCCTGCATGAAACGTAGCTTACTCTCTCTTTTTACGACCTTGTGATGTCTTCCCAAGAAAAACGGAACAGCTGAAAGGGTATACCTTTGACCCCCTCTTCAACCCAGTTC
>JABFEV010000812.1:0-28783 GCA_013618395.1 Fusarium domesticum | reverse complement strand
GCACTGTATCGTCACCAGGACGTGACAAACCCTGCGGTGTATGTTGTGCCATTTGAGATGAATAGCAGTTGCGATTCACAGAGGATGATGGTTGAACTTTGTAATGACGTTGTTTTTGGAAGAGATTTGGTGTTAATCGGAACTGTCTATATAGGGCTTCGTTGGTGATGCAAGAGATTTGTTGAAGGGTTCCAAACGAAGCTGTCTCTTGGTTAGTCCTGTCTTTTATTGTTGTAAGCAAAGTTGATGATCCGTAAGCATCCATGCTGCAAGTCACAAGGACAGTGCTGAGGAGTCTAAGCACATGGTTTAACGTTTCGGTACTTAAAGACTGCCTGGGAGAATCAGTTTATAGGGCAGGATTGTGAGCTAGATATCCTTACGAAGAGTGAGTGAGTATACATATAAATTATAAGATAGAAAATTAAGAACCCCAAGCCGAATGACAGGACAAGGGTGAAATGTTTATTACCTTAGTTGTCGTGTTTACTTTTGTAGAGGTTCATCTCTGAATCGGCCACTTCATAGTTGGGACATTCGGGTGTTCATGATGCGTGTTACGCGCACTGTCCTAGCATCACCTTCCGTGCAATAGACTCGGTCAGAATTACAACTGCCTTTATGGAACTTCAAGCTTCAAGACAAGTCCAGTTCCATCAGTTTATCACGGGACTGGTCACTCGAGTATACATTTTCCAAGTAACGGTTGTTGAGTGCCTTAACCAAAGAATATGAAGGAAACGTAATGGGAAAACAAAAGACATAAAGAAATCGGCCCAGACAAAACATCTTCTTTGACTGAGTACCTCTCAGTGGTGCGTGCCTCAGCCGATTCTACCGACCAGATCCAGGGTCCTAGCATCGAATAACCTGGGTTGTGTTTACTACGCATTCAGTACACACTTTTTGTCCTTCTCAGGTTCTCGATGATCTATTCCAAATCGTCCGGGCAGTTCCTCAATATCAACTCCCCGTGTCTACAAGCCCAACGCTTCCAAGCTGTAGCACCAGTAGTCTCGAACCAATTGATAAACATTGGATTGGAACATCCGATTCCTAATCATCCGAGTTTTCAATCGGTCACAACCGCTAGTTACATCTTTTTATTCCCCTCGAATTTTCTTATTGTCTGTTTACCTACCAATTCGCCAATCGAAACTCCTCGGAAGCTTGCGCAAGTGGCCTCATCTCGATGCGATAGCGCACCACTTGCTTCCTGGTTCCGCTCTTTTTTTTCGCCCTTCGCTCTACCCTCCCCCCTTCTTGGCACCTTGTCATTCTTTGTCACATTGCAATCTTCGTCCGTTTCCTCGGCTCATTGTACTACCTTGCCTAGTGTATTTACTATATAGTCTCCTCAATGGCTGCCAGGCGGCCTGTCCAGCGCCTTGCTGCGCATCTCACATCTCCTTGTAAACACTTCACCAACCGTCAATTCAACTCTACAAGGCGCTGGCTGTCTAGTTCTGCCAGTTCTCAAGCTTCCAAGACCGAATCGTCATCATCCTCCAGATCTCTTCCCTTACTATTTGCCGCTGCTGCTATAGGCTTCGTTGCCCCCTTAGCCTACAAGATGGTATGCATCCGCCTCGGGGACCTCATCTCGCCCATCGCTTCGGGGCATGATTAATTACTGATACTGACTGGATCTCCTCACAGGCCGAATCCGAACCCATTGGTCTCGACGCTACCAACCTCGCCGACCGTGACGCCCAGAAGAAGCGCGAGTCTGGCGTCAGCGACGAATCTCCTATGCGGCTGCGCATGGAAAAGTTCATCCGTGAGCAACAGGCACAGATTGTCGCGGAGCTCGAGCGAGTCGACGGCAAGAAGTTCCGCAAGGACGAGTGGGAGCGTCCCAATGGCGGTGGTGGCACGACCTGTGTCCTCCAGGAGGGCAACGTTTTTGAAAAGGCCGGTCTCGGCGTCAGCGTCGTCTACGGCTCCCTCCCCAAGCCTGCCATCGAGAAGATGCGCGTCAACCACAAGACCCTTGACCCCAACGTTGAGTCTCTCGACTTCTTTGCTGCAGGCCTGAGCATGGTCCTGCACCCATACAACCCCATGGCCCCGACCGTCCATCTCAACTACCGATACTTCGAGACAGCCAACCCCGATGGTACTTCGCAGGCCTGGTGGTTCGGCGGCGGTAGCGATCTGACGCCCTCGTACCTCTTCGACGAGGATGCTATTCATTTCCACAAGACCCTCAAGGCGGCCTGCGACGCCCACGACAAGGACTACTTCCCCAGATTCAAGAAGTGGTGCGATGAGTACTTCTTCAACAAGCACCGTGGCGAGGGTCGTGGCATCGGCGGCATCTTCTTCGACGACCTCGACGAGAGCGAGCGCGATCAGGAAAACACCTTTGCCTTTATCCAGGACTGCCTAAAATCTTTCCTCCCCTCATACATCCCCATCATCGAGAAGCGCAAGGACATGCCTTTCAACGAGCAAGAGAAGGACTGGCAGCAGCTCCGTCGCGGCAAGTACGTCGAGTTCAACCTTGTCCACGACCGCGGCACAGCATTCGGCCTCAACACCCCCGGATCTCGTGTTGAGAGTATCCTCATGAGCCTGCCGTTGACGGCCGGCTGGAAGTACATGCACGAGCCAGAGCCAAAGAGCAGAGAGCACCGCTTGGTGGAGGTATTGAGAGACCCTAAGGATTGGGTCTCCTAGTTCTCTGTAACCCCTTACTGCTGTTATGCATGTATGTTTGGAATGGGCGGATATGTGAGATTTTTAAGCGATTGAGATGGATGGTGTATCATAACCTTGGGACGGGAATAGATGGGGGGAAACGCCCACGGCTGTACAAAATGAGATTGTAAAAAAAAAAAAAAGACGGGACGAAAAAGCCCAACCAAATAGAAGATATAATTAGTAAAAATGAATCCTATGAGAACGAAAATACTATGAGGGCCTTCTTCTCTCCTTGATGAGATGGTCATTTATTAATGTTGGTGTGTTGGGTGAAGCCAACATTCAACTCCAAACCTCCTCTCACATCAAGATACCCTTCTTCCCTTTAACAACCAACCCATATTCTCACAACAGATGGAAAATCCTCTTCCTTCCCACCGAGATCTTCTCATCACACTCATAACTTCACTCTCCACCTTTCCACCGACCTCCGCCTCTACTACACTAACCGCTGCCACCCTTCAAAGCATCCCCGTCTCCCAGCGTCCCCTCCTCTTGACTCTCCACGTCTTATTCCCCAGTCTTGTCCTTCCAGCGCTGGACCTTCTCGATCGCGGACTCGTCACAAAGCTGGTTCGCGTCCCCGGCGATGGCGGCGACATGTTTCTCGTCCGGTCCCTGGGTACAGGGGTGTCTCGTCGGCGTGATCCGGTCCTATCATCGCAACGGTATTTAGTCCATCTGAATGTATGGAACTGTACCTGTCCGAGTTTCACATTTGATGCGTTCCCTGTTCACCCTGTGCCGATGAGCGATGACGGGGCGCATGATGAGACTCGAGATTTGGGAAGGGCACTGGGTGGGATAGGATTGGGTACAGGGGATGGTGTGCCGCCATTTTGTAAGCATCTTTTGGCTTGTCTCTTGGTTGATAAGTGGGAGGACATGTTGGGAGGATACGTGGAGGAAAGGAGCGTAACGAGGGATGAGATGGCCGGTATTGTTGCTGACCTGTGACGATGTGCGATGTGCTGGATAGGTAATGAGTCATGGCGATAATAATAAATCAAGCTATGGTTTGGTTTTGGGCATGTATTATTCTCCTATCCCCTTCTAATAATCCGACATAACATGCTCAATGTACACTCGGCTTTTGTCTCGTGGCCTCAACGGATATCCCGTCGTGCCTGTATTTTGGAAACGCAAGGGAATACAAGGCTCCCGAGCCTCCGCCTACGCCCGCCCATCATGGTCATCATACATCTTGTTATTTCTTCGTCTCCTTGCTCTCCTTAGCCTCCTTGTTCTCCTTTTCCTTGTCACCGCCCTCCTTGTTCTCTCCGTTTACGCCGTTGGCATCCTTCTTGTCGTCCTTGCCATTTGTCTCGTCCTTCTTGCCGTCCTTGTCCTCTTGCTGTTGCTTGTTCTGGATCTTGTTCTCAATCAAGTCGTGGAATGCCGTGATGGCGCGTATCAAACTGCTCAGATAGATGGCCATGAGCTGGTCGTTGGTCTTGATGCTCATGGCATTTGATAGCTCACTAGCACCTGACTTGCCCTCGGCTTCGGGTGTCGAGAGGTTGGGGAGTAGGTTGAAGACGTCTTGAAGATTGCCAAGGATGGCATGGTTGACTGGCAGTTGCTTGTCGAGAACCTTCTGAAGGTAGGCGCCAATGTCTCGCAGGCGAAGATGTAGGCCTTGAAGCGACTGCAGCTGGTTGGTGATTCGGGTGGATAGCGTTCCAGCTGCCACATCGCGAATATCCCTTAGCAGGTGCTCAACACCAATCTCTTCTGCTTCCTCAGCCTCAATGATTGAAGGGGTGTGGACGAATGTTCGTGCTGTGGTCGTGCCGTCCTGCTTCATGTTAGCTGATCCATGATGCTTAGGTTTGGTTTTTTGTGACATACATCCTTGATCTCCTCAACAGCAAAGTATGCGTCCGTGGGAACACCCGACTCCTTGGGCTGGACATCAATGATGACAAGAAGAGGATTGGGAGTGTAGCGCTTGAAGAGTTCGTTGATCTCGAGGTCGGATGCACGGAGCTTAGGACCAGTGTGGTACCATCCTATCAACTTTTCCCTCGCATTGACCTTCTTGAACATGTCATTCATGGACTCGACGTAGTTGTGGTCGAGGAACCACACTGAGGGGTCCTTCTCATCCTCCTCGAAGGGTACTGTGATATCGTTTGTAAGCGCCAGGTCACGCAGCGAGCCCATGACATCAGGACAACCCACCAGCAAAGCTGTTTGATACTCTCACATTCTTTCCATCATTCTGACCGAGAAGAACACCAACTACTCGTCGCTTTGTCTTGGTGGAAACGGTGCGGTTGTAATGATCGACGGCGGAGAGGAGGACGAGGGGTGCAACGGAGACGTTTCGGGTGACGAGGGAGAGGGTCTCCGCTGTGGTGGCAGGCATCGTCGCGGGTTTGTGAAGGGATAATACGACGTTGATGTTTTCCAGTAAAATTCGAAGGTTAGGTTGTCGCTAGAACGCCAGAGGTGGTGCTGTGGTTGGTTTGGTAGTGTTGAGATATCAGATATCGACGTCGATGTTGTGGTCGCACGTACGTAGTCTTGAGGCTGCCTTCAATGATGGAGCTTAGCTCCGGACTGGGTCAGGCTGAAGGTGAAAAAGCTTGAGCCTCGTGTGGCGCCTGATCACGTGCATCTGTACCAGCCACGATCAGACGACACCAGGATGGAATGATGGTGAACAGCCACAGTCAACACGGTCCAACACTTATCACGAGCAAATTGCTGGGGTCGACGGGAGGCTCTTTAAGATAGAGGGCGGTGTGTCTTCTTTTGTTGAACCGTGCTCAAATTGACATCATTGTTCGGTGAGAGAAATCTCGACAATTTAGATGTCGTCGGTGAGACTCTGGGAGGATAGAGCAGCCATGTTTGATATCGGACGGTTCATAAGTTTTGGCTCGTGAAATTCCGGGGGGCTACACTCTATGGCTGGTAGCTCTCTCTGCCTAGACTAACTAGCTGCCTCGTTGTTGCAGAACTGAACATCTTGTTGAGGCGCGTTCATCAAAGAGCGGGCATTCTGCTTCGGCCAGGATAAAGCAGGTACCCACCGCGTGCTTTGGACCTCGGCGGCACTGGAGCAGGGGAACAAGGGGAATGATGCCGAGTGCTATTTCTGTAGCCATGTATTTAGGGGTTGGAATGTGTTGCATACTAGCTATTGTATGGGACACAGTGATGGTAATTCTCGCAGTTCGGCAAAGTCTTCATTCAGTATTTTAGTGCTGCAACGAGATGTTTCAATGTAGAACGGAGAGACGGAGCCATGGATGAAGAATAATCTTGTTCAAGCCGACTATAACCACGCCTAGAGGTGTGCGCATCCCCTGCCACCAACACTTTTCCTTGCCCAAGTTCGGTGTTTACACCGTCGACGACGAGCAAATGGGGAACAGGGCAACAACGTCTCGCCTGAGCGATGTAATCTTGGTAGGGATCAAGTACTCCGTACTCCGTACTCCGTACAGGTGCCGGCGATAGTGCAACGCAACAAACTAGTCAAGCATCGCAAAGAAAAGTAGACCGAGTGAAAGGGCGGCTAGGTTCAAGATGCGCTCGGGTCAAGGGACCATACCATAGTCTCTCAGCTTTCTCAACCCTCGGTCCTCATGGCCGAACAAACTCCGTCTATGTTTCTTGATTAGGATATTTAGCAGGCATTGAGCGATTCAAGATTCGCGATCGGGCTGTTTTGCCAACGGCGTCGATTGGTCAATATCCTTCTGGGCTTTGTCGATGAACATGGACATAACTTTGGTAAGGAAGCATCACCAACCACGAACGAGCGGGAGTAAAGTCGGAGTTTATACTGTCTACTGACATGTTCTGTGGTAACTTTGTTTCGTTGAGGGCCAACGTTAGTAGGTCAAGGTAATAATACCTACAGTCGTATTTGTAGCTTACCCTGTATACTATTCAGAGAACGACGAGACGTGTGTGTTCCAGCTATTTGGCCTTATTGTATAGATCATGCCTTGTTGGAACAGATGTGTTCTCTTCATAGCTGTGCCTGGCTCGCCATGTATAGTTCTGCAGTAATGTCTTTCCCCCAAAGTCACAGTTCAGCAGCCAAGAAGTTGTGGCTGAAAGATGATGAACGGTTCCTCAGGTAGATACTGGTTTGATTCAAGCCTTGTAAATACCTCACGAACACCAGCAGTATTTGATAGACACTTGTTTATCAATGTATTATTACAGCTGCGCATTAACGTTCTCGCGCTTTAGCATCTAACATGCTACATGGCATAGCATATAATTATATGAACAAATCAATACACAAAATCTCCAATCAACTCCTTTTCCGATGTAGACCTTGATTTGAATTGCCGACCGAAGCAATATAATTCCCGCTAGATTCATCACAGGTACCTCCACTACCTGTGGACCGGCTAGTAATTACTGTGTACGTGAGCATTCCACTGGAGCTCTACTGTAAATTCCACCTAGTTGTAGGTACTGACTGGCAAGCCCTGGAAGGCCCCCGCAAAATGAGTATGGGACAGCGGGGCGTGTACCCAAACACCCAACCAGCCGAGTCTACTACGGGCGTGTCCCTACCACCAACACCCAAAGGAGACCAACTGCATCGGACCAATCGCCATCCGCCAAAGCTCTCTCCCCCAAAGGAAACCTCCCACGCTCCGGCTACGCACCAAGATTTCCCTGGCCCGCCCAGTCTTGGACTTAATCCTCTCTTTTTCTTCCTCCTTTCTCTTCCCTCTCCAGCCCTCCGCCCTTTGCCTCTGTGCCTCGCCTGCATCACCAATCTCCTCCCAGCCGCTCCGCTTCAGTCCGACTCAATCCTCAAGTCGCCTTGTCTCCAATTGCCACCTCTGTACCTCCCAATTCCCTCTCTTCCGTCGCAACAATGGGTTTCGTTGAGGATGAGCTCAAGCAGCTGAAGGATGTCATCACCACCCTCGATGCGCGCATCAAGAAGCTCGAGGGTCGTGGCTCTGCCTCCGGCTCTGCTGTTTCCACCGAGGACATTCGCATGATCCTCATCGGTCCTCCCGGCGCTGGTGAGTTTCTGCGATCCTACAGTCTACCACATTCCTTGTTAACTGACTCTCTTAGGTAAGGGAACCCAGGCTCCCAAGATCAAGGAGCGTTTCTCCTGCTGCCATCTGGTATGTCAATTCGCATTCAAAATCACTCCTGGAGGAAATAATAATCACTGCTAACCATTCTTTCCCAACGCGCGCAGGCCACCGGTGACATGCTGCGATCTCAGGTTTCCAAGAAGACTCCTCTCGGTGTCGAGGCCAAGAAGATCATGGACGCTGGCGGCCTGGTCAGCGACGAGATCATGATTGGCATGATTAGGGAGGAGCTCAAGAGCAACAAGGAGTGCCAGGGCGGGTAAGTTTTCCACATTCCTCGCCAACGTTTCCTCAGGTTGGCATCCTGGTCTTTGTACCTCGGTCCGTCCCTGTCCACAGAGCCGCTGCTGATAATAGATCCCTGGTAGCTTCATTCTCGATGGTTTCCCCCGAACTGTTCCCCAGGCCGAGGGTCTCGATGCTATGCTGTCGGAGCGAAACCAGAAGCTGCAGCACGCCGTTGAGCTCAAGATCGACGACTCTCTTCTTGTCGCTCGTATCACTGGCCGATTAGTCCACCCCGCCTCTGGCCGCTCATACCACACCACCTTCAACCCTCCCAAGGACTACATGAAGGACGATATCACTGGCGAGCCTCTCATCCAGCGAAGCGACGACAACGCCGACGCTCTGAAGAAGCGCCTCGTCACCTACCACAAGCAGACCGAGCCCGTCGTCGGCTACTACAAGAAGACAGGTATCTGGAGCGGCCTCGACGCCAGCCAAGAACCTGGTCAGGTGTGGAAGTCTATGCTCCAGGTCCTCAACGAGAAGCGAGGCCTGTAAACTATTAGACGCACCCGGGACCGCAGCCAGTGACGCCGGCAACTGTTTATTTCTCTCAAAGGATCTGAACGGAGAGCGTCTTGGATATGAACCGTATGACTTGACTCGCAATGGGCGGTGTTTAAAGGGGGAGGAGGCGAAACGAGGACGGTTGTGTAAGAGGTGGTGTCCTCCGGACCAAACAAGGCGTTTTAAAGGTAGGGATTTTTTGCCTTGTCTGCCTTAAGATCCCCTAGTGTAGAAAAGGCTGCCTAGACAACGCTTGCATGTATCACTTGTTATCATTTACCACTAGTTTCAAAATATGAGGGAGGCATTCAAGATGCCCAGCTCTTGATCGTTTAAGTACTGTGTCGTTCATCAGCTGTTGTATAGCACCTAGTGCTGATGTCGAAAACGCGATGTCTGTACTATACTTGCCTACACAAATTAGTGACAGGACAGACCTTCCTAGGTATAGATCCAGATATTGTAGAATGTTGTCATAGTTTACATCAATCAATGAAACGAATTCATTGCCTAAGTCACTAACAAACACAAGGCATGTCACAACTCTTGGTCCGTACGTCTTGGTTATGGACTTGTCCATCCAACATCACACATATATACAGATCTCAACTCGTTAAATCTAGAATAAACCAGACTTCATGAAATCCAAATTCTATTCTCTATACTCCCATCACGCTACCGACCAAAAATAATAATCACTCTCCCACCCCATCTACCAGCCGATGCGGCCTTTCCACCGTCCGCATGCCTGTCTATGTAGCAATGTTTTCCCACGAACTAAAAACTCCTCCAGCTCCCACGCAATGTTCCAAAGACGCAGAGGGATATAAAAAGAAGAGAGAAAGAGGGAAAGAGAGAAAGAAGACGCAATGTCGATTTTTGCATATTGGTTTTCCAAAATGAGGACCCATAGTTGCAACGATGATGATAGCGAACGACCAGAAAGAGATAGCTTCCAAGGGGGATGCTCGGCTCTGAGGGCGTCTTCACGAGAGACAAGGGCGAGTTCTGACAGCCGGGCTTGTTGATGATTACTGAACAAAGATCGAGTCGCCTTGATGACGATCGAGCCGCAAGCTCTCTGCTTCTGAGGTGCGCAAAAGCTCACCATGTAAAAAAAAAGGGGTTGTCGTAGTCTTACCCCGCGAAATCCTATCGCCGCGGAGTAGCTGACGAGGGTCAGTAGAGGTAGAGCGAGTCGCGGAAGCGCAACTGACCATTGACCATCTGCCTCTGCTTATTGAGCCAACTCCGTGGAGCTTCATGCCGTCTCTGAAGAACGACATGGTTGCTCTGGAGCCGACTTGTAAGATCATACCATGCCGTGGCAATGAGGGAGTTTTCTCTCTCAAGGTTACGGATGATTTGGTCGCTCGCGGCCTTCACGTATAACATATTAGTCTCCTTCAAAGCGTATATGGGTAGACTAAACATACCTTCTGAGCCGATGCGGCTTCTCCATCATGCGCAGCCTTGAGTTTCCGTTGTAAATCGATCTTGTCCTGTTCGGAGCGCTCGAGTTGCTAAAGCACCAGCTTATCAGCAAACTAGACTTGGATGTAATCGGGTAAAGTGGTAGAAGCATCCAAGAGAATCCAGCCACCTCCGACTTGGAAGCGACTGATTGAGAGAAACCCCTGGCCACCAGCGTGGAATCGATTAGTGCCACTTGGCAAGAACTCGTTACGTAGCACTATGACTTTGCTCTCCACGACGGTTTGTTGCAAAGAGCTCTGTCTGTCTGATGGTGCTGCATTTTCCCAAAGGGGTTATTGGTCAAGCAGTGAGTGAGATTTTGTCGTCTGAACAAGGCACGTTTGGCAGAATAGCCTCGGGTTCATCAGATTCACCGTCAAAGCCATCATCTGACTCAGCGTCCGAATAATCATCCGAATAATCATCAGAGTCGTCGTCAAATTCCTCGTCAGAGTCGTTGTCAAAGTCGTCATCAGACTCCTCGTCAAACTCCTCGTCAAACTCCTCATCCAAGTTTTCCGAGCCTTCTTCTAAGCTGACGTTGACAGACTTTGTCGACTCCTCTTTTGCGGGAGCAGCTGAGGCCACTTGGCTTGTAGTTTGCCAATACTTAATCAAATTGACCAGAGGATGGGGACTCACCTCTCTGATTTCCCTCAGACGAGCGCGAAGCTTCTCAATCAGCTCGGTGCGGTTCTTTCCAGCTTCCGAAGTATCGGCGCTTTCAAGAGTGCCCGCTGCAGCTTGCAACTCTTTGCCCTCCTCGGCCTCCTTGCGAAGCTTCTGGTTGGCTAGCAAAGCTTCGACGAGCTGCGTCTGTTGGGCTTCTCGCTCAGCATTTGAGTAGCTAAGATCCTCGCGGCTACGATCGAGCTCCGCCTTGAGCGACGTGATAATCGTTACGTCAGTACGATTCAGTTCAGTCATCGCATCGATGCTTTCCTTATCGATCACGGCCAGCTGTGCCCTCACGGAAAGAAGGTCACGAGATTGATCAGCCACCTGAGCGTTGAGATCCTTCTCACGCTTCTTGGCCTGCTCGAGTTCAAACTGGGCCTGCATGAGCTCGGTCCGGAGGTTGATGAAAGCTTTGTGACTGTAGTAAGAACCGGTGAGTACATGTGTTCCGTTGGAGATTTTGAAATCGTTAAAGGCCTTGACTAACCCGTCACCCGTCATGTTTGTAATCAACGCCTCGATCTGATCTTGTGCTACAGCGTGGTTCTCGAAGAGCTGGTTGTAGTTCTTCTGGACATGGGCCCGTTGTCGCTTCTCTTCATCGAGTTCTCGGCGGAGCTGGGCAGTCTCGCCGGTGGAGCCTACGGTGCTGCGAAGAAGATCATTCTCGGCCTTGAGCCGCGAGTACTCTAGACGGAGGTTCACCTTGCTCTGGCCATCTTCGTCTGCACTGTCGAGTTCGTCTGCAAGGTTAGTAGAACTGGAACCGACAACAGAGTTACGACGCCGTGGCGAGCTCTGGTCCTGCAATTGCTCTTCCAACTCCTTGATGAATTTTTCGTCATGGTTCTGACGGGCTTCAAGGCGGAGTACATCATCTGTGAGAGCTGCGCACTCCTTCTGCAACTGGGCTTTTTGGTTACGTTCATCCCAAAGATGTACCTCTGACTGTTGGAGAAGCTTGGAGATCTCCTGCTCAGACGTGTTTTTCCGGTTCGCAAGTTCTAGCTGTCTTGTGAGAGCTTTGTTTTGCCTATGCAACTCGTCATGCTCGTATTGCAGATTTTGTACTTCCTTGACAAGGTCTTGCTGTGATTCGAGCTTTTGTCTGTACCGGTCTGCAGCGTTGGCTCTCTTCTCCAGATCCTCATTCTTGTGCTTCAACTCGGCCACCTCATCGCGAAGCTTCACGTATTCGTCAGACTCTTTTTTGAGCCTTAAGTAGTCGAGGTCAAATATTGCGTGGGCTTTTTCAGAACTGTGGATTTCCTCCTCAAGCCTGGCAATGATTTCATTCTGCTCGTCAATTCGGTTATGGAGATGCCTGGTAGACTCGATATCCATCGCGCCTTTTCTGCTGACTTCCTGTTGGTGCCTGTATGCGCTTTCTATATCGTGTTTTGATTTGGCGAGCTCCTCATAGCTAAGAGTGAGGTCCTCGAGACGGGTCTGGCGATCAGCCAGTCTTTCCCTAGTGTCTTCAAGCTCCTTGTGTAGGGAGGCGTTCTGCTCCTCGAAGACAAGATCGACATCTCTAGCTTCCATTACGGCGTCGATAGCTTCGTCAAACTCATCATCGTCCATCGAGGCGGTTTGGCCCAGTGTGAGTGGCATGACAATTGCCACGATTTCTGTCTGGGTTTGCTTATCAAGTTCGTTCCTTATACGGTTAACGAACTTTTCGTTTTCGGGTCCCATGGCGGCAGCTGCAAGCATGACAACCAGAAGCTGTGAAATGAAGTTGTTTAGCGGTTGTCTTTGAATGATAGTACAGGCTTCCGAGATGTATACTGCTGATTTGCTTACCTGTCCAATGCCCTGAGGGTCGGGATTTTCGGCGACGGCTTGCCAATCGAACTTTGTTGCCTGACTCCTGAGCTCGGGAATATATTGACGAACGAATCTGAAAAGGGCCTTGTAGATAAGCTTTATGTTTCGCTTGCTCATAACGAGCCGCCTGTTGCCAGTGGCTGGACTGTTTTCGAGTTCAGAAGGATCAAAATCGGGGTCGAATTCGTGGAGAATCTGCCCAAGTATTAATCCGTCTGTAAGCTTTTCGAGAGATTCGGCGGCAGGTTTCTGCTTGAATATCGTATTTGCCTATATAGGGGGACATATTAGCTGAGAACATAATGAGGGAAGGAAGATTGAATATTAGAATACTCACAGCCTTAACCAGCGCGGCCTGCGTGCTCAGGCTGTACGCTGGCATCGCTGCATTCGATGCCTTGGGAGCCATCTTGGATGTTAGGGCGGATCGTCGACTAATGATCGTGTGGTGGTTGTAGAATGATGGCGATAACGTAGGGGTAGTCGTAGGGAATCGAGTCGTGTGTCTCAAATACAGGGGTTTGAAGGTGCCCTTTCGAAGGCATAGCTCGTAGGAAAGCTTAGGAGGCGATGGGAGTTTTAAAGACAGAGTTAGATTCGAGGTTCCATGGCAGGCCTTTGTGGTTTGTGTTCAGTTGTCACGTTGAGAACAGAACAGATAGAACATTGATCTTGTGTAAAGGTTCAGATCATTGGCTGTTGGGAGGAGCTTCGGCTTATCGATTCCAGAAGGAGCCCTGCATGTTGGCGTTGAGAATAGCCCCTGGCACCTATTGATTAAATGTGGCGCTGTGGCGCTTTCCCTTTGACTGATTTCCACACAGGTCCAGTATACCCTTCACCTAATAACGGCCCCCTTTAAGCTAGCTATTAATGTTATCCATTTTCGATTTACAACAACCTACAAAGAATGTTGGGTGGCGTGTTAAACAAATTTACTCAGTTGGATATTTCCTCCCAAGTTGTAGTTGTTCTATCATTCACTACTTTCTTTGCCACTCTTACCTGTCCAGAACAATACCAGAATACACTTGTCTCAAGGAAGCAATATCCACAGTTAGGGGCTTGAGCGACCAGCGTTTCCATTGGTCTCAACGTCGGGTATCTGAATCATTCCGGTCAGCTCTTCTACATGTTTGTTAATTCGATGCTAGCTAGGTAGTCTAGACAAAGGGACGATTCTCAAAAGTTGCCTAAGCCGTTAACCAAGGCTCCCATGTCACCCATGCAATAAAGCACCTGCCTTGCGTTGAACTGAATAGCGAGCTACAAGCAGTGAGCCCGAGAAAAGACAGCCGGTGAGTTAAGTTATGAACGGGAAATACAACTGCGAGAAGCCCGCGAGGGTCTTAACAATTGTATTCAAACAAATCTGATAGCGAATGGTTTCCTTCAACCTAATAGGTAATCACGCTCATATCACCAAACGCCTGTACTAAGCAAAATGTCTGCACTGGCGGCCTTATCGAGAAATGCAAGTCCAGGAGCAACAGTGAACGTCAAGTCGTTCCCAACCCAAACGATATCGTGATCGCAAAACATATCAATCAGCTTGAAGACACTACCTGATCCTCTTCCACCCGGATCGCATGTTCAGTGCCCCAGACCTGGACAGACTCGAGCGCCTTCTCGGGAGCGATAACGGCAAAGCCCCTAGATATAATCAGTGACATATCCAGGATGGCGCATAGCAGCCTGGAGTATCCAAGACGTACTTAATGATCGAGTAAGAGTGGGTGATCTTGCCACCGGCCTTGATGATAGCTTTTTTGGCCTCGTTAACCACAGAGTCGGGGGTCGACTCGTCCTCAAACCAGACGATGGCCGACTTTTTCTGATCAACAGCGGTCGCGCCAGGAAGGACCGCAAGGGCGGCAGCGAGGAAAGTAAGAGGACGCATGATCAAGACTTGGGTCGGGTATTAGGTGGAGAAGTGGAAGACAATATTTGCGACGGTATATTCGGATCGTTCAAGGTGCGAGATGCAAGCGTGGGAGAGTTAGAAGTTGTTGATTTCAAGTCGTTTTATTGATGACGACGATGGTGATACGGAGATTGTTTGGCGCGAGGGGACTGACTGATGAAAGTAGAAGGATTTAACCCCAGACACTCTCACTGTTGGTCCACTGGCACTAAACATCACGCGGGGGGCTTTAGCGTTCAAACGCAGATCCCGCCAGCTTACCTAAACACCACCGATTTGTGTTTATTGTGCATGATGTGAACCAATCAGCGGTCATGGAGGAGGGCTTGCATTGACATCAATCAAGACCCTTTTCCTTTTCCTGCTTTCCCCTTCCTCTTTGGCTTATCGCGACACAGCGCATGGATGGACTGTCGAAGCACTGAGACGGTTGATCCCCCTTGTTGGATGAGCATCGGTGAGTCAGAGAGTCGAGAACAGTCTGAACTCCATGAGCTCCACCCAAATGGCAGGCCACTTATACGTGTATGGAAGTGAGGTAATATCTCATGGCGCTCACTGACAACAGCGAATGCTGTACGCAGATGACCCGAAAACTACTCCTCGAAGAGTTTCCTGTGTAAACTGACCTAATATAACATTATTGTGTAACTTATGTTGTGTGTCAAGCTCAACAAATTCTCGTAAAGTGAATGCAATGTTCTAGATCATGGGTATACTTCAAGCCTCCTTCAAAAACATGTCAGTCAATGAACCATAACCAAACGCCATGCCAACTCGCCAAGCGACCATACATATTGTCACATTCTAAAGGCTCCAGGGACGCTGTCGTTCTCGCTCCAGACCTCCTTGCTTTCTTGCTCAACAGCCCGCATGGCGACAGCAACATCCTCTAGTTTTGAGACGACATCGATAACTCCCTGGTTGACACGTTGGAAGTATCGATCGTTTGCCTCTCGTCGTTTCCTAGCCAGGAGAATGTCCACCTCGGTCTCTTCTTCCAATTTGGCACCCAACCCTTCCACACCTGTTCCGCTGCTGTTTGGCCGGGGAACACTGCTGCTTCCAATAGTGCTTCTGCCGCCCTCGGTTCCGTCAGGGGCGCCTGATCTCGATGCATCGCCAATCGTGCTTCTCATGTTTCGGACTCCGTCTCCCACGACCGAAGCTGTATGCTCATGAATCTCGGCGTCTATTGCATCATCTGCTTCACTTCTGGCCCAGGCTTGGGCGAGTGCAATCTGAGCAGCCCGCAATTCTGCAAGTTTCCGGTCATGATCCGGCCCAAAAACGTGCGTTCCTCCAGACGCTGACAATTCAATCTCTTCCAGCGTGGCTTGCATTTGGGACCAAAGAGTATCTGTACGATCATAGGTACGAGCACTCTCTGCGGTAAGATACCCAGGTCTTGAGGGATTTGGAGTAACTACGGTACCAGACCTGCCAGACTTGATCGAGGCACTACGCTCGAAATCTGGACGGAGACTGGACTGTCCCCGGAACGAGACGCTAGGGGGTGGTGCATTGGATAAGGAAACATTTGACGCGTTTGGAGAAGGACGAAGAAACAAAGATGGAGGGGGATCTCGCTGTCTGCTTTGAGGTCGCGGTGTATGAGACATGTTGATAGTATGAGATGAATGTTGAACGTCCGTTGTTGTCTTAGTCCGAATTGGCGGTGGAGGGTGGAGCCATACTCCGATTAGATTCATGAGAACGCGTGTAGTCTCGCCGGCCTCCAGCTCGCCTGAGTGGGCCCGCTCTCTGCTCAGTTAGATCACGTGGACCACCCACCACAACGCGCATGGCCTGAGTTTTGCTAGGGCCTTGAAACCCTACCCTCAATTTTCGACTGGCTGGACCTCTCCAACTTTTTGTCGCCTCCGCTAATTCCCATCACCAACCGTTGTCGCGATACACAGATTAATCCGGTAGGTGCCCTCCAACCCATCACCCATCGCCCATCAGCTACGCTCGACAACTCCCATCGAATACTGAACTGACGATTCGAAGCAATCATGGCTGGAGGCAAACCCCGTGGTCTTAACGCTGCGCGCAAGCTGCGAACGAACCGAAAGGACCAGAAATGGGCCGACCTTTCCTACAAGAAGCGTGCCCTCGGCACTGCCTATAAGTCCTCTCCCTTCGGTGGCTCCTCCCACGCCAAGGGCATCGTCCTCGAGAAGGTCGGTGTCGAGGCCAAGCAGCCCAACTCCGCCATTCGAAAGTGTGTCCGTGTTCAGTTGATCAAGAACGGCAAGAAGGTCACTGCTTTCGGTACGAACGAAACCGCCCGATACTACGACTCTACAGTACAGCATCACTAACAATTGATTACAGTCCCCAATGACGGTTGTCTCAACTTCGTGGACGAGAACGACGAGGTCCTCCTGGCTGGTTTCGGTCGCAAGGGCAAGGCCAAGGGTGATATTCCCGGTGTTCGATTCAAGGTCGTCAAGGTCTCTGGTGTTGGTCTGCTCGCTTTGTGGAAGGAGAAGAAGGAGAAGCCCCGTTCTTAAAGGAAAAGACCTGGGAAAGGAAACGAAGTCATATTTCGGCACTAGGAGTCAAATCGGCTTGCTTGCATCGGCTTTAAGGGTCAGGGTTCTCATGGGAGACGAGGTCTGAAAAAGAAAAATAGATCAAAAGTCTTCAAACTTGCATGTGCAGATGACGCGTGATGAGGAATGTTGAGGGGTTATCCTTTTGAGTCTCTTGACACGATATATCTATGATACAATACTATACACGACCTCAAGCTGCTTCCGATTTTACGAAATCTTCTTTTGGACTCTGGACGTACTTGATTGCGTAGTCAGTGGCCAAACCGAGACTGATGACACCTCCAGTGATCCAGCATCCGTTGACGAACCACCACCAACAGTCCTTGACGTTCTTCAACCTCACTCGCTTGATCATGATACCGAGAGTGACCAATGCACCACCGCAGCTGCCAACAAAGAAAGCAGGTCCGGCACCAGCAGCAGCGCCAGCCGCAGCCAGGAGAGCGACTTGTGTTACAGCCAGCCCTGTCAAGACCTTCTTCGTCTCGGCATCGTGCTTCAAGGCGATGCTCTTGATTCCCGCCTTGACATCGTCCTTGATGTCCATATGAGCATAAATCATATCATAGAGAACAGTCCATGCAACGTTGGAAGCATACAGGCAAGCAGCAGCAGTCAAAGCCGAGGAGTTAGCCAGGAGGTCAATACCAAGGGCAGGGAATCCCATGACGGCACCCCATGAGAAAGTCAGGCCGAGAACTGCCTGCGGATAATATGTGACTCTCTTCGCGAGAGGATAACTCGCGACAAAGAGCAAGCTAGGTACTCCGTAGAAAAGACATGGAAGAGGAAACTGAAGAAGGATGCCCAGGCCTGCCAGAAGCTGGGCTCCTGTAAACGCAAGTCCCTGGAACGGTGTCAACGCTCCACGGGCAATTGGTCTGTGACGAGTCCGTGTGACGTGAGGATCAAGATTCCTGTCCCAGAGATCGTTGATACTGCATCCCGCACCTCGCATAATGAGCGCTCCTGAGAAGAATAGGAGTGAAGTGCCCATGACGGAACCAGGGGTTGCCATAGGCATGGCCATCGGGGCAGCCATGAGCGTCGAGAACAGACAAGGAAAGAAGAGATAGTAGGTTCCCGTAGGGCTGTTGATCCGTACTAACTCGGCATATGGCACCCACGATGCTGGGAGTTTGGAGAGGAAACCAGTCTGAGGTGGTTTGTAAGGGGCCGGTTCTGTCACCAGAGGTTCAGCTGGCGATGTTTGGACCTGCACCGCGACGGGTGACAGTCGATCCTTGGCCTCATGAAAGCCTGCGGCACGCTGTCGTTGGTATTGCTGATGGCTGAGAACTCTGGAGATTTGAGAGAGACATGGTCTGGTGGTGAAGCTTGAAGCCTTCAGTGTGTGACTGGAAACTGCCCTGCAGCGAGCCCAGGCGGCTGCCCGGGGGAGGGCGCTGAGTCTCATGATCACCAATAGACTACGAGGCGATGAGATTTTGAAGAAAGAGTCACTATACAGTGGTTGAATATACTTACATTCGTATGGGAACATGAACGATCAAAGTGAGATCTCAATGGCACGCAGTTCTCAAGTTTGCAAAAAAGTCCAAATCTCAAGTCCCAAGACACACATGCCGAGCATATCCACTAGTCTTGTCTTGGTAAGCTAGACCACTCATGCTGGGCGAGCCCCTGCAATATGTGGTCACGTGTTTCCCAGTCCGCCTAGTTACCTTCCATATTAGCACTTTGATTGGCTCGCGCCTTTCGTGGTAATTGAAGGTCGCTTTCGACGCGACTTACTCGGCATGGCCATCCCAAACGTTTGGAGCTTCGTGTCCAGCGGCTATTTATGGACCAAAAGAGGTCTACACGGCCTGTATCAAAGCATGCAAATGTTTTCTTGGTGCATTGAAGGCTTCGTCAGAGATACAAGGGCTTCTGCTCACTGACAGACGTGCGGCCTCTCACCGGAACTCCCACCAGAACGCTTGTTAACTGCACGAAGCGCTCGCGACGCACAACACAATGCCGACCTCGCTGCACCCCCAAGCCAAATTCGATCCCATTCCTCTCGATCTCGATATTTACAGCTTAGTTGATCGCACGCCAAACTTCAAATGGGCCCAGCGTGTGCCCAGAACCCAGATCCGCAACTTGGGCCAACAAGAATTTGAGAAGCTCGTCCTAATCCATGTGATTGCTGGCGGCAAGCCTCTGGTGATCGATGGCTGGGATGAAATTCTTCCAAAATGGCTTTTCGATGCTGGCTGGTTAGAGAAGACATACGATAAGAGACGTATGTCATCCAATACCCATTTATTCATGACAAACTAACAATATTGTCTTGTATGTAGAGGAGAACGTTAGAGATATCACCGCTGGTGGCGATATTCCCATGACCACTGGTCATTACCTTCGCTCGATGAAACAGCTTACCAACCAGTGGACCACCAGCAACTTTCGCGATGAACGCCGTCAGCGTTTGTACTTAAAGGACATCGACTGTCCTCCAGAATGGCACGATGCTCTTCAAAAGGTTATTCACCCAAATCTCTTTTACATGAACAGAAATGCTGGCGAAACTGGCGGTGCTCGATCACAAGATGACGATGGCATATTCCGGGATGAGGCAGCCGCCGCTCCCGCCGGTGATCTAATGTCAAGTCTTCCCGAGGAGATGCGCGCTCAGAATCTCATGTGCTATATCGGTCACGAAGGAACCTATACTCCGGCCCATAGGGAAATGTGTGCTTCATTAGGCCAGAACATTATGGTGGAGGCTTCTGGCGACGGTCCTGGCGAGAAGCCGGGAAGCTCCATCTGGTTCATGACTGAGAGCAAAGACCGCGAGGTCGTCCGCGAATACTTCCTCTCTATGCTTGGGCATGACATTGAAATTGAGAAGCACTTTGCTCAAATCAACGCATGGAAGAAAGCACCCTTCGATGTCTATGTTGTAGAGCAAAAGGTTGGTGATTTTGTCCTAATCCCCCCTCTTGCTGCACACCAAGTTTGGAACCGAGGCACCAGGACGATGAAGGTTGCCTGGAACCGCACGACTGCCCAAACTCTCGAGATGGCACTACACGAAGCGCTACCCAAGGCACGACTGGTCTGTCGCGATGAACAGTACAAGAATAAGGCCATGATCTATTACACCTTGGAAAAGTACTATAAGCAGCTACAGCACCTGGGCAAGAATGCAGAAATGACTCAGATGAGCTTCTTGGGACTCGGTTCAGAGATCGTTGACAGCTCGCCACGCGCAAAACAATTAGCAGGCGACTTTAAGAAACTGTTTGGTCTCTTTACTGAGATCCTCCTCGATGAGATGTTTGCCTTCAGGGAAAAAGAGGTGGAGCTGCTTCCTTTCGATTCGTGTATCACCTGCTCTTACTGCCGATCCAACATCTTCAATCGCTTTCTCACCTGTAAACACTGCACTCGCATACTCATCAATGGCGACGAAGACACTTATGATGTTTGCATGGAATGCTACGCCATGGGAAGATCCTGCGCATGTCTCTCCGGCCTACAGTGGTGCGAGCAGTGGTCCTGGGCTGAGCTGGTTGACAACTACGAAACTTGGCGATCTATGGTTATAAGAAGTGACGGCTACGTCGACTTTGAGACTTCCCCCAAACCACTCGAGATCGCACGCCAGCAGGCAGGCAAGAAGACAGTTGCGCAGCTTTGTCAGGAGGCTCTGCGGCGAAGGCCATGGAAGGATATCACAAAACCCGAAGAGGAGATTGTCCCAACCGACTCAGAACCAGATGAGAGCGATGACAAGCCCAAGAAGAAAAAGAAGAAGCGGAAGCAGAAGCACGGCGAGCTTCGGCGCTGTCATGTGTGCTGTCATAAGGACTATGCCTATCGCGTACATCAGTGCACGAACCCAGGTTGTACCGAGTCATACTGTTATGGAGTACTCTACAGAGCATTCGACATGATGCCTCAAAAGGTGTTGGAAGACGAACAATGGCAATGCCCAAAGTGTCTTAAGATCTGCAATTGCGGATACTGCCGTCGAGCGGGCAACACGAATCCTTATACACCCAAGAATACGCTACTCGGACACGACACTCGTCCTATTGCTGATGATCGAAGTGTGGAAGCCCTTGTTGATTTCCGTGTTCATAATCTATCGTGGCTCAAAGCCGCTGGAGAGGAGAGTCGCAGCAAGGACAGCAGACGAATGAAGAAATTAAAGGAGCAGGCCGATAACGCCAAGGCGCAGGGTGTTACAGAACAGGAGGCCGCAGAACGTACACTTGACGAAGCGGATAGCCAGGATGCCGCCGGCGAACCGGTCTTTGACCACGGCGTGAACGGATACGGAGACCAAAGCCATGTTCTTGGTCAAGATCATGTGGCAGGAAATGGCACTGAAAACCCCCCTGCGCAACATTCCGGCAGAGCTTCCGGCCCTGCCGACCCTTCTTTGGATATCATCGACGAGTCTATGGCAGAGGGCGCCGATGATTCGCTCTATCCCGATCCTTCTCTGGTCAATCGCCAGCGAATTGGAATGGGCTACTACGAGCAAGATGATACCCCCGATAAAATCCTGTTCGATCCTTTCCAGGCCCCTTTAGAAGAAGCTATGCGACCTCTTGAACCAAACGTCCCTGAGGTTGTCAAAAAGTCAATCCGTGCGGCAAAGAAAAAGGCAAGGAGAGAAAATGAGGACCCTGATTTTACCGTGGGAAAATCTCATCACAAGAAGCCTCGCCTAACAGCCGAGCCAGACTTCTTGGATAGCATGGACCCAGCACTCTTCGACGCTCCTCTAGCGGCGCCCGAGGCAGCTATGCAAGAGCCTGGTCAGACTATCCAAGACACTGCTATGGCCGATGTCACGAATGCTCCTGAAGACGTTGACGAAGGTCAAGATAGGCCAGCGTCGTCCAGGAAGATCCAGCCTCGATACGACGCCAATGAACCTGAGTTGCGGCATGCTAAGCCCAGGGCGACTTACGTTGAAGAAGATATAGAGTCAGATGAATTCGAGGAAGAGCCTGCGCCGGCCCGGTCACCCAAGGCTACTGTATCAAGCAGAGTAACCAAGACTTCCGTTGATCTTGCTGCGGACGCAGTTCGCTCTTTGTTCGGGCCACTTGCCTCCGCCCCTGCAGCCCCTGCTACCGAGGACCCGACGGAGCCAAGAGAAGCAACACCTCCGGCAGCGCCCAAGATTCCTGAGAGGCGTGGCCGGCCTCCGAAGAATGTAACGGCCGCTGGATCTATCACAGTGAACGAATCTCAAAGCCCGACGATAACGACGCCCAACAGGACAGGCAAGCGTAGGGGCCGGCCACCCAGGAAGTCGCAGTTGTCTCAGGCCGCAGCCGCCGAAGAATCAGATGACGATGTACAGGATATAGCTCCGGCAGAAGATAAGTTGCAGGGCAGCGACTATGAGCACGACAAAATTATCGACGAACTGGAGGCTCAACTGGCTGATGACCTTGCGACACAAGTTCCGCAATCTGCGCCAGTACCACGTCGTGGAAGGCCACGAAAGTCTGGCGTTAATACTATTGCTGCTGCCTCGGGAGCCGCAAAGGCTTCGGAGCAAAAACTCACACTGAGCACAGGTAATGATCGTTCTTCAAGACTGGGTCGTCGAACTCGACGCTCAGAAGTTTCTGGTGTCGAGACTACGCCAACTACGACTTCTGCCAGACCTTCCAGCTCAGCTGACACTCGATTCCTCTCCATGGCCGAACGTATGGCGCTCAGAGGGAAGAAGTTCAAGATCGGCAAGCGGAAATCACAGCCCAACTTGGACAATACCAATACCTCGACACGCTCTTCAGCCGTGATGAGCGCGATTGCCACTCCCAAAACTTTAAAGAAGTCTCCCGTCAAGACACAGCGGCAGTCTCGCAATAGTGTTGGCTCCTCGTATCAAAGTGACGGGCCATCCTCTTCAACTTCTTCGATTCGACAGGAATCCAGCTCACGCAGCCCATCTCCCCCGATTGCGCGACGAGCACCCAACGAGCCAACTGTTGTCAGACTCGGCGAGTCGGATACGGAAGAGGACAATAGTTTGGCCAGAACCTCAAACTCGGGCTTGGACAGTGATGGGGATATCCCTGCTAGAGGCAACCCGCCCGCGAGGGGCTCTGGCCGAGGTAGAGGGCGCGGTAGAGGTCGAGGGCGTGGAAGAGGACGAGGACGAGGCAGAGGACGAGGGCGAGGCAGAGGACGAGGGCGCGGTTAAGGTTGGGCCGGATTGGAAGCGTAATGGGAGTATTGATATTTGATAGATTTGTGGACGAACAATGTTTTTTGATGAGTAGGCTTTCACATGATAACCATTGAAGCGAGGTTGTATGATAAATTCGGAGTTACGGATTGATACGGCCACTAGGCTTCTTCAATATTTCACTACTTGAAGGGTAATTTCAATCGTAGCGCGTGAGCTAAGACAAAGAGCTATCTGCCATGCCATCATCTGTGGTTGGTGATCTCATACATTCGCAGCGGTTATGGGCGTCATCCCGTCACCCTCACCCTAGTTGATCGTACATCGCCATATGCTGACCTTGTTTATGCCAACCCAAGCCCGGTTTCTACATCCTTCCACCTTCCACTCCGCATAGGGTCCAATTCACGCAGCTTGCCTATCCAAGCTGTAACGTCATCGCTTTGCTCAGAATCCATGCTCTGGCCATGTAGTTGATTAAGCGCAAGACTATATTCGATAAGCGCCTCGTATATCCACTTGATGTTGTCGTAATCCTCCAGTAGGTCTTTGATGTCGACGACCTCGCGCTCAATATATGACTTGCGCTCTTCGACAGTGAGAGCTGGCGCTATTTGCGCGCCCTTTCGCTCGACTAGGTTCAGGACTAGAAATTGATGATAATACCAAAGAGATTGGTCTTCAGGCCCTACATTGAGTGCTTCTCGGACAAGATCAAGTTCTAAAAAAGGTCAGTGTTTGTTACTAACAGAGCTCATTTTTATGAACCTACCCTTGTCGAGGAACTCTTTGCGTAAGGCATCGTCTGACTTGCGCCCGTCTAGGAGTCTAGGGATCAATTGGCTCCTGTTGTGCCAGGCTGAAAAGTTGGAAAGATCCATGTGAATCATCTTGGTGGTGTATTCGAACTCTGGCTCAACCATGCTTTGCCCGTTCAGCGCGGGACTCTCTAGTTGCGCCACGACATGACGACGGTAGCCCCAGGCGTGGAAGTTGCGCCGGTCCCTGGTCAGCATCTTTCCGACCAGGCCAAGCTCTTCTTGCCAGATGCGCCTTGCGATAGATACGTCGAGCCTCTTGGATGCCTGTCTCAATATCCATAATCTGTACTGCCATATCCAGTAGCATTTTGGAAACTCTATGAGCAGAGGGATGGTAAAAGTCAGCTCTGCGCGGATAACCTCTACATCCTGGTCCTGTTCCTTTGAGTGCGCGTCATCCTCAGGTGTTGTACCACTCTTGCCAGTTGTCTGGGAGGCGTGGGCTGGCGGGGTCTCTGTCGAGGATAAGGGCGACGAGGCGTCGGAAGAGGTTGTGCGAGTGTCGATCACTAAAGTACTCTGCGACACCTTCGAGGGCGATGACCCAGCCGACTGTTTGGATAATGATCCAGAGATTAGACAGCGCCTGCGGACGTTCCATATCGTGTAGTACTCTGGGTTGAGGCGTAGAAGCTTGGAAGTAAGCTGCAAGGTTTCGGGACCGTATGTATTGTCGGCAACCAGGCTTCGTGTTTCGTCTTCGAGGGCGCGGTATTTTTTTATCTTTTCTTGATCTTGCTGGCGCTGCTCTTGAGTTCGGGAGCGCGCGGTGCGGGCTATGCCGTGCTATTGGCCTTGAGATATCAGTAATCAGTGGATGAAATGGTAGAGTTGTAGGGCTGGGGTTCAAGATTCGATGAAGACTCACGCTGGACATTTCCGATGACCCCGAAGGAGGAAAATGGTTGCGAGGTATCGGGTCTGGAGATGGGTGGGAGGTCTCTTTGGTTAGGTTCGACAGTATCTGTGCTTGGGATTTATTTGATGATGCTGGCGATGGTGGGGTCTGGGTTTTTGTTTAGGGTAAGCTGAGCAACTAAAGCGGAAGGATACCCTAGATTGGGGAGATATATAAATCTATCCATCGATGTGGTTTTTACTGAACTGGTTTTCTAATTGGGCGGTGAACTGAGTAGTGGTGATCAGCTTATTACTCGAATTCACATTTGGTGTAGGTATCGTATGTGCCCGGATGGATGTGGGTGTGCAACCCAAATACCAATACCCATGAGTACAGTTGAGCCAGTCTTTCCCAAATATGTCAGGGAACAAACCGCCAGGCATTATCTAGGCAGGTGCTACAATCGTACCTCCTCTAGGTTGCAATTGTACTTTCTTTGTTTCCAAGTTTGTATAAACTCATCAAGGGAAACCACGCGGTTTGGGCATGGATAGTGTCGAGAAAGCTTCCTTCCCCCAACTCTCACCATCGACATTTGTAGGTGGTATTTCTTCATCCCCCACCTTCACCTCATCCTCCGTCTTCCCTAAGAACTTCAATCGACCAGCATCCATAATCAGCATCACTGCTTATTAACTTAGGCCGTGGAATAAGACACCTGTCGCAAGATATCGTGGCTATCTGCGTTGACAATCTTCTCATCTTGGCAGTCATCGTTGGCATTCCCATACATTCGTTCCTCTATCCATCCAACACCGTACGGGGCCTCGGTACTACTTCACCCAACCAGGCATATAACGGGTATCTAGTCTGGGTATAGACCGCGTCTGTTCTTTAGCGCAGTCAGTGCACATCATCAACCCGTAGCGGAAAGGGTTCGGACGAAATACAGCTCAAGCCATGCGTCGATCCTCTCGTTCCTAGCGGACACAGCGAAAAGGCATCGATGTTGGTTCAGAGATCTCCAGCCCTGCCGACTCTGGCTACGGTTCGCAAGATAGCTCTACAGCTTCAACACCAAGGAACGAATGTGCATACTTTGCCGTATATGATGGCTCAGGGTCATACGACACACCAACTGACACTCCCATCGAATTACCCCAGCCTCAAACTCCACGGCCCAAAACCAAGCCACGATGGAACAATGACAAAAACCTGCAAACTCCCAAGCGTCATCCCCTCCGAGCCAAGTCTAGCAACTTCTCCCCGTTCACTTGGATCGATGCCTCCAGCTCTCCACGCCCTGGACAACAACTAGACTCGAACAGAGAAAGGTTGGATCGGTATATCCCCAAGCGTGATCCTGTGTCGCCCTCCACCGAGAGATATCGAACAGCCAAGCAGCACCAGGACCTTTCGTCAAGAGAGAAGCTACAAAGACATCAGAACGCTTCTGCCGATCCATTTGCCCCACGAAGAGTCATCATACCTCCAGATCCGCGCTCACCATATCGATTCGATGGCCACCTAAGCAATAGAGGTCTGTGACTGTATCTTCAGCCATGTGCAATGTACTGACTTCGAATGAAAATAGGCTCCGCCTTGGCCCCTGTACCACACAATCGCGGAAGCACCCGGCAAGCGAGCCATGGCGCTGTCTAGTCAGTAGGCGGCCTGGCTCCGAGTTCCATGGCATTCGATGATGGGCAAGGACACCTACTACAGCGTGGCACTAGTGCCCGCGTCTTTTCGCCACCTCTATTGACGAGTACTCTCAGAGAACAGGATGAAAGTGAAAAGAATGAGGGTAGAATAGCTGAGGCACTGAAAATCGACCGTATTCGGAAAGTACTTGATTTCTGCTCTGGTCGGTCGGTTCCCCGATGTTTGGTGCCCAATCGTGGGTTGAAGAATGCAGACGAACATCGAACCACATGGAATGGATACCAATGGATTGGCCAGGAGAGCGTTCGTGGTGAGTCTGGGACTGCCCTTCGAAACATTCTAGAACTGACAAAAACAAAGCCCCTACGAGACCGGCTAAGAAGCGTATTCTTCCGGCCACTCCATACAGGTAGGCGAACGCCGTGTCCGTTACGATCATGCTGCTGACCAAACCGAATGTCTAGAGTCTTGGACGGACCTGGTCTGAGGGACGACTTTTACATCTCTCCCCTGGCATATTCACCCACATGCCATACGCTGGTTGTATGCCTAGGACCATACCTTTATGCTTGGTCTGAGGAGGGGGGTTCTCACTTGATACATGCTGCCCTGGAGGGCACATGGCTTACTTCAGTTGCCTTCTCCTCAGTGCAAGGAACAAAAGCCGTGCTTGGCATCGGCCACTCAGACGGCTCAGTCGTCCTCAAATCTGTCTTTGATGGTCTTCCCCGGTTCGAAGTTCAGTCCCCATTCCCGATCGCTCGCGTGAGCTGGCGTCCCACCTGCACCCTGAGGCCATCCAAGAACCCCCTGAACCCAGGGGTTCCGGTCCAGACCGAGGACATGGTTGTTGGAGATGATGTGGGGAACGTCTACTACTATGTGGTAGAATGGCCTATGAACTGGGAAGTCACAAGAGACACATGGCCGGGATCTGTGTCTCTGATTGCCAAGATCAGTGACATTCACGTTCAGCAGGTATGCGGTCTGTCTTGGTCGCCCGACGGAAGAATGTTTGCAACCGGAGGCAATGACAATTTGTGCTGCCTCTTCGAAGTCGACTGCATCCTGAAGAAGAGTCGAAGTCTTCCAGCCAGGGCTGGGAACAGATTTCGACCAAGTTACGACACCTACACTGGCGTTGAAACCAGGGTTACTCGAGCAGCCAGTCAAACTTCGACTTCGACTGACGCGGATGAGCGTAAGGCATTTGTACCAGCTGAGATGCACACTTTGCCATCGTCAATTGAGACAATCCACCTCGGTCCTGGCACAGAGAAGCATCGCTAGGATCATGATGCAGCAGTCAAAGCCATTGCATTCTGTCCTTGGAGACCCGGCTTGGTTGCAACTGGAGGTGGTTCCAATGACAAATGCATCCATTTCTTCCACACCACTTCAGGAGCTGCCCTAGCGACGATAACAGTGCAGGCCCAGGTCACGTCGTTGATCTGGTCAACGACACGGCGAGAGATTGTAGCGACCTTTGGGTATGCTGAGCCCGACCACCCATATCGAATATGCGTCTTCTCTTGGCCGGATTGTAAGCAGGTAGCGGCAGTTCCTTGGGTGAACGAATTGCGAGCACTATATGCAATTCCGTATCCACAGGGACCTCGACGTTATGATATGGAGCCGTGTGACCGCGGTCAGGAAGGAAGTATAATCATAGCGTCAAGCGACAAGAGCATCAAGTTCCACGAAGTCTGGTCACGGCAAAAGGGGGCAACGGTGGGCGTTTCAGGAATGCTTGGGGGTAGCGACATTCTGGAAGGGCTTGAAGGTATTGACAAGGAGGGAGAGGTAATTCGTTAAAGAGTTGGAGATGGGCTCCTGGCGGACTCGAGTTGTATGTCGAGACGAAGCGAACTTGGTGGGAATGAGAGAAGTCGAGGCTGTCACTATGTCGAGGAATACAGGACATTCCGTGTTTGAGAAACGATGGCACACCACAAAATGATAGTAACCCTAGCCCGTCTTGCAGTCTTTTAAACTTGTTAATTAGAGAATCGTTCTTGTTTCCGAATATATACAAGCGAGTCCTGACAGTAAACTCCCATTTCTCCGAAAGAGATTGATGATACATGAAACAAATGATGATGATCTTGAGGTGGCATGGCTGAAAAGTTGTCTTGTCCAGTAGTAGCTCCTAAACGCCAAAATAAACACCGATGCGCTGCGCTCGCTAGTTTTTATGGAAGTGCTTTGGGGGGGTGGG
>JABFEV010000810.1:0-15018 GCA_013618395.1 Fusarium domesticum | reverse complement strand
GTTTGGGAGCGCTGGATCGTTTGTGTGGTGGGGGAGGGGGTTGTTCAGTCTTAGGTTGATGGGAGTGAGACGTGTTCTGTGATCGAGAGTAGCATGCTATTCAGAGTAAATACAAACAAAGCAGAAGGATTGAAGTTGAGGTAACTATATTCAGATCGTTGTCGAGAACACGCCGGCGAAACAGCCACTGCCTGAGGAAAGAAGGTGGAAGGTAGAACGTAGACGGAGAAGGAAGAAAGACTGGCGCCGAACCGAGCCCTGCGAGAGATGGCGAGAGAGCAAGGGATACCGTGCGCCGTACTGTAGAAGCTGGCGACAGGGGTAGAAGGTACGTACTACTTTCCCCGAGGCAGGAGTTGCCTCGACCTTAGGAGCCCCGGCAGGGCAGACATGCATGGGATGTCCTATTACGGTGTGGTTCATCGCTCAGAGCTGAGGTACGTACTCTAGAGTCTTGTTGCCTGCAATATGGAAGGTGCAGACGGGCTGGTCAGGTCGGGCAAGTAATATCAGTTAAGTATTTATTTAGACGAGATCAGATCTCTTTCTCATCAATAGCCCACCCAATTAAATCAGCACATTTACTATCGAGGGAAGCAATACAAGCTGTATTCATGTCTGGTGCCCATCGCTTACAACGCTCTTTGCACGCCTCATCCTGCCTGGTGACAATCCTACGAGTTCCTTGTTCTGAGCCCCTTATCTATCTGTCGTGCTGAAATATGCGGGTTTCAGTGGTCGGACTGCTGGACCGACGGAGGTGCCCTTCGTGCATCTGGTTGGTGGTGGGATCCGTCCAGGGTCTTGTGCTACTTCTCCAACGACGCAAGAACACAAACAAGGGCACATAACAAGCAATCCCCAGTATGATTTGTAATACAGGGATTCACATGAGCTTATAGACCGATTCGTTGTCGTCACCTGCGAATTATTTACTACCCAGTTGTAGTACCTATAGTACAATACCGACCTGGAGCTTATGTACTGCTTGATGTACCTGCTGCCGCTTGGTAAGGGCAGTTGGTCGGCACGGGCATATCTCGAGTGCCAGCCACAACAGGACAAACGTTGCTTGCGCTCCCGGCGTACTTTGTTTGGTACAGTGGATGCTCGCCGCGCAACCTCTTTTGCCACGGTATTTTGCAGGAAAAGCAGATATCGTTTCCTCTAACAATGACGAACTATGATTTGTCTATAAACTGCGCAGTTCCATGGTTTTGCCACAACCAGGACCATAAATTCAACTGATGGCGATGTAAACGTTACTGGGGATGCCATTTGGTGGGGTGAAATGACGAAGGATTTGCAGCTTCTGAATGCAGGAGAGCATGTCAATGTTGTCGTGAATTGAGTTGCAAGGAAGAAGAAGAACAAATGCACATCATCTCTCGTACCAGTGAATTCGAGGCTCTGAAGTCTAAAGCCAACAGAACCTGGTAGGGTTTCTGTGCCGTTCTTCGACCTCTCCTAGCGTATCCACCGAGTAGTGGATTGCGCTGGCGTTGGGCGTGGGCGGCTGGCTTTGAATCTTTTCAACACTCTAGGCGTGACAGTCCTCGACCCTTTGCAAGAGTAATTGCCTTTGATTCAATTTCAAATCACCCGTTTCCGGGCTCGCGCTGTTTCTGGTCGCTCCTAGATCTCACAGTCATTCGTCATATCCTGGCGCTTAATCTCACTGGAACACGCTGGGCGTCAGGCTTGGAAGATCAACGTAGGATTGGACCATCACCTAAATCCACTCGTCGGGCTGCAGAGATCCCAATTTGGAACTGTCCTGGTAAGGCATCGGTCGTGTGCGGTTGCTGTAACTCATGACTGAACTGACTGAACTTCCAAGAGATATGGAGCTTCCGTACGATGAATCTTAGTTGTATTATTCCACAGCCAACAGCCGTAACTCATCGAACGGCGCAATGTAATATAACGTGCAGCGGCGTACAGTAGCTCTCGACTTCTACAATGTCGAAGCGCTATGGTTCTTCTTGTTTATTACGCTAGTGAGACAAAACAGGCAGTCGGTCTTGGTCTTGAGGCAATTTCTTTGCTGTGTAGACTCCCGTGTTTTGAAGCGATGGCATGGCTTGGCTTGGCTTGGGTTGCAGAGTCTCCAGTCTAGACGCTTGTCGGTTGTCTCAAATGGATGGGATGGTCAGAGGCTCTGCTTACTTGGCTCTTAACCCTGGTCCTGTTTGACAGCCGAGACAACAAGTTGCTTCTGTACTTTTGATAGCTGCTGGTGTGCGTAGTAAATTTTTGTCTGACGACTGTCCTGAGAACTCCCACCGCGATTGATCATTGTAGCATGACCTCTAGGCGTTGCCCTAGCTTGACAGGAGATTTCTCCCTCATGTCTGGTTGTCAGCAGTCCATCAAGTGGTTCTGCTTGGTTGAAACTCAGTAGGACTTTTTGATACTGGTCTCTGTCTAGTAAATCACACTGTCCTGCATGCTTTTACTTAGCGGCTGCAATACGGAGTACTGCCAGTCAAGTCAACAGTGCGGATAGCTCGTAATATCAGGATCTTCTTTACAACTTCATTTCAGACGTGAACGGCATTATAAAGTATTTTTGGCCATTGCGCAAATCAACATGCTTTATTCATGTATATCATAACTTTCGTAAGAACAAAAAATATATGTCGTCAGTGTTAGATCACAAGTCGCCGCACGAAGTCCGTCTCTTCAGAGTTGTCTAATGTCACCAAACACAGCAAATCCCTCAGACTAGTTCATGTTCCGTCACGGGTCTAATCCTCAAATCGAAATAGTTTTCATACCACAAAACATTTGTCATATCCACCTCATCAGATCAACCGCAGCACCTGTCTCTATTCGGACCTGCCCACTTCCCTTTGTTTCAAGGGACAGTAAATCGCCAGGTCTCTCACGACAGCGTCTCTGTTAATAATGCTAAGAGCCACGCCACTCGAGGCTTGACAATGCTCTCATGCTTGTGACCCGACCCTTGAAGAATGGATGGAACCGTGCGTCAGCCCCATCCACCTTACTGTGCGCTAAGTGTAGTACTGTTCAGCACCTTCTATCGCACCTTACCCACTACGAGTGCTTCTTTAGGGCATGGGGCCGCACGTCTCGACTTCACAGTTTCAACCATTCTCCCTGATGCCACGGACACAGCAATCCTGACACCATGGCGAATAATCACTCCCTACTGGAACCAGGTTGGTTGGGGAGATGGACCACCAAAACACGGCGCTACGTCCGGATAAAACGCCCAGGTCCACATTGGAAGCAAGCTCAAGGGACCAAGGCTTGGCTCGATATGGGATCGACGAATCGTATTGTGTGTTTGTGGGAATGGCCAGGATAGCATCCAACCTCTGGAGCATCAACGCCCACTAGGTCTTTTTTTGGTTGTGACCATTTAGGCTTGCCCAAGGCCACGAAGGATACGCCGCTATCTGCTTCGATCTCGCTAGCGTATTCCATGAAGCCCAGAAATACGCCGCTCGCGACTCTCTCCTGGCCAATTCCGGTGGCTGTCAAAGTACACTTGGCTCAAACCTCAAACTATCTCACTATCTATGCTCACCGCTAGATTGACCTGATAATATGGAAATGATGATCATCCATCATCGAGCCCTACGCTGCCGAGAGCCTTCATCGCACTGTCGCTTTGCCCCGAGACCGCTGGGCCAGCATGGCGTTCAGGCGAGCACGAATAGGGTTTTGACGGCATGGACTTGGCCCTGTCCAACACACCACGTCGTCGTTGCATGTTGTCACAGGACCTTTCTTCCGCGCCGAGCCAAACAGGAATTATCTTCTCATGTGCCCAACGAGAAAGGGCCCCTTGTTTCCAGGACTGCTTATGCTACATACAGATGAACTGCATCTCTCTGCATGGGCCTGTCTAGCGTATTGTTCCCATTGATCAGTCGTCTCACCGAGGATTCAGGAACAAGGTCGGCTCGTACATATTTGCTTTACTCGAGTCCAGCTACTTTGCCAATGATTAACGGGCCCAAGATGACATCTTCTGCCATCGGTCAAAGCCCCTGATAGCAGTCTCTAAAAGAGTTCGAAACCCCATGTGGACCAAGCATCTTCTCACCACACTCGGGGTTCATGTGTTCTGTTATTTCCCAGTTCAATAAAAGATATGGTCTTCCATGACAACAAGAGGTTGGGCAACAAACGTGTTATCGTTTCATTCTCAGATGTGCCTGTTGGGTTACCAAGCTTCTCCAACTCATGGTGGCTTCTCGACTAGCATGTTGACCCCTACCCTGGTCCAGGCCTATCCGCTGCACAGCCCCCCAGATGAACCTAGTGGTATCACGGTGGGGCGTGGTGTTGTCCACACACACTGCAGGCTTATTGTTCTGAATATCATCTTCGGTGGGCCCACCAGCTTCTTCCATCTCACTCCATGAGAAAGATCAAATGGCTCTCAAGCTGTCCGAACACGGGCCAGTTGTCTCTTCTCACGTCTCGGAGTTATCGACATCACTTGCGCCTGCATTTGCTTCCATATCAAATGTCACAAAAATCGCCCCGATTCTACAAAGCTCTATAGCAGAACTCGGTGAGAACACTCGTCTTTTCCACCGACTTGCAGAACAGTTAGTTCCACGAAGGTCGCTAAGGGCTGGCAAGACATCCCACCTTGCAAACCCCAACAACCTGATGCTGCCTGGTCTGGGCATCTGGGGTAATAGCCAAGAGCGCCGATCAGATAATAGACAGGGCTTTTGAAGCATTAGATGAGATTATCTTGTGTATCAACTGCTAACCACGGCACGCCTGTTCAGGCTTGAGGTTGACACCCTGACTTTCTCCAACAAAGGTTTCTCCAAACCATGTTGCCCTGGCCTACAACATTCTCTAGCCTGCAGTCGACGTCAGCCTGTACTGGGGGATAGGAGTGCGCTGCTCCAAATTACAGACAAACTGCCGCACAGTTCCAAAATTGGTGAAAATCCTAGCATCAAGACGAGACAAACCTCATGGAACCCTAGCATCAAAAAAGGTCAGGTGCAACAAAACCCACAGCGAGCTGGGGATTGGTTCAAATGCCCTGCAGCCACCTTGGAAGTGCCTGTCGATTCCACATTACTGCTATTCGCCCAATAGTTCAGAGAGGCCCCCAAGTAACCCGGAGAAGCAAGCATTCCGTTATCATGATTCTTCTTCCAAGAGGGGTGAGTCACTATGACGATCGCTGTATTTCGCTTTCGGTGCGGCGGTTGACAAGGTCTTGGTCGCAGTATCCCTGAACAGCCTGACGTATTCTGGAGGAACGTGGGTTTCCGAAGCTGTTCAGCAACAATCTCTCTTGTTTTAGAGTTACATGCCAACTCGCCGTGCTGGAGGGTACAGTGCAGGTTACGCTCATGCATGTGGGATTGATTTTGTACGAGTTCACTGGTCAAGGGATGGTGTTCTCTTCCACGTTTTCTTTCTTCATTTACACCCTCATCATGGTGGCCTAGCCCCTGCAGCCACACTGCTTCAACTTCTCTCCCATGCAGACTTTTGACCATGTTGAAACCACAAGAATTTCTAATTGGCTTACTGTTGTCTTGGTGTTCTCGCACGGTATGGTCTCGGTATTCTTGAACCACCTCCACGACACCGTGCTTTTTCTTGACTACCCCAAATCCATCTAGCGAAGCCCCAGTGTCTGTCTGCTCAAGGTCGCAATCTGGAGCTCGCCTTGGTCTGGGGAAAGGGAGGCCACTGCGTTCGCTAGGCCCCCTGGTACTGGGGTTGGATGGTGCGGGTACGACTTGGACAGACACCATCCATCGAAATCACATCTCCTATCCCTGACTACCCCGGATTCTGGACTTTACAACAAACTGGCAACTGATGAAAGATAGTGCTGACTCTGCCAACGCCAAAGAAACTACAGCCCGAGGTTCAAGGAAGGCCGCCTTTTGCGCCCTTGATGCGCCGCCCTGTGACTGGGGCTGGTTAATCTGTTGGATATTTCGGTGCTCATTGAACCCCGAGACCTCAAGTCTTGCCTTGGGGAACCCACGAGAAAGCGGCAGAGGGGGTATCTAGGTTCGAGGAACGCGTCAACCAGTGCTTCGCAAGCAGCAAACTCCAAACCACGATGACGTGTCGTTTTCTTTTTGATCATAAGCCATCGACATGTTTTCCGACCAGAGTAGGTGAAAGACGCTTGTTGGATCACTAAAAGCCGACTGAGGAAGCCGATCCAAAGTAAGATGAGGCTCTTTGCGAGTACCGAGGCTTCCGCGCCACAACCTTGAACCATTTCAGTTGCTCCGTAAAACAAGGCTGGGAAAGGGGACAGCCTGAGGCCTTCCTTTCCCCTGAGACGTAGTCAATTTCTACTAGTCACGTAATAGGAATGGCTTGAAGATTACCATTTGACTGGGTTGGATGGACGCTGTGATGACGCTGAACTTCCAGTTGTTGATAGGTTGGATTTCCTTGTGACTCAACACGTCACATCGCCAACCCAGTCCATCAGGGACATTATCCCGCCAGAGCTGGTTCACACCAAAGGCAGGATATCAATTGATGCAACCAACAGTGAGAAGCGACCAAGTGATGGCAGTTCAAGAATAGACAACATTCGATGAACCTGTGGCGCAAGATTGCAGACACACTGGTCGTTGGCGTGAACTGATCCGCAAGTTTTGTTGGCAGCGCTATCCTGGTGACGGTCAACGTTGGGTCTTGAGGGCCCGAGCGGTTCTGACTTTGCTTTTGGGGAGCTATTCCAGACGGTGATTGGAAGTTGGGCAATTTTCCGACACGCGGAAATGTTCCATTGAAGGCTAGAACCGGCAAAGATGGCTTTGTTCATCCGATATTCCAGCTAACATCATGTGGCGATAAAAAGGGTGGCCCAAAGATTCTGTGAGTTTTCCGCCCAAGGCTTGTGGCCTGTCAACATCTTCTGGTGATCTCTAACCTGAATAATCGATGGCTAATCTACGGGACTTTGATCGTTTTGGACCGGGTGCAAATTGCCTGGGCAAAAACAGGACAGCCAGCTAGGGTTGGAAGTCCTGTTTTTGAGGCTCCACTGACCGACCAAGATAGGAAGGTTATCAAATCATGTCACCCACCACCTTGACCCTTGAAAACGCCAGAAGATAGAATCAGCGCCGGAGTGGCGGGCGTACAGCATCTCGACAAGACTCAAATGTCTCCGAAACTTGGTTTCCAGTGCATTAATGGCTGGTGTCGAAAGCAGTGTAGTGGCTAAACGATCAGCGTTGATGTGATCAACAGGGTCCTTGACCAAGTTTCGGCAATTAACAACAGGTTAGGGCTTCGTTCGATTTTTTCTTTTCTTTTTTTCTTTTTCTTCCTTCTATCGTTGATTGATGAAATGGACCAACGGTGGCACGACATGCAGGGTTATTAGGGATCTTACGAGCAGATCATCCCTCTTAGTTGTAAACGTTACACCAAGAGCTGGCCCACGATGACGATGACTGGGTTGGAGTAGGTAGTTGTACAATCTCCTTATTGACATTAGGGTTCGCTTAGCCAACCACGACGATCTACGATGGAATCATCCTAATCGACGTACGACGGCTTCTGTTGGGAGAGTCGCTCTTTCAACGGCATCTGCATGGGGCTTTTAATCAAGGCTGTACTGTGCTAATACTGTGAGATATTCCAAGAGCCGCGCTGTCAATGTTATGACGAACTAGGATGTTTCTTCTCCTATCGGGTAGGCCACGACAAAGAGCAAAGGCGGACTGGTCGTATCTGGCTTGGCCCAACTTGGAGGACAATATCATCGCTTTTCGATCCTCAAGAGTTACCGCTCGAACCGAGATTCTAACACCAACAAGTTATAGCCGAGTTATTGTGGCTCTATCGAGTCTTGACCAATGCAGGTTTGTGGATAAGGATCCTCCCCTGCGCATCATGGCGGACCTACCACTACTACAACTAGTAGTAGTTGTATGTACAAGACAAGTGAGCAAAAGGGCTTCTGGAACCAGGATTGGTAGGGCCTGCCTGTGACTCATACTCAATCTTCACCTGTCCTCTGTTCTTTGTTGGATGGGTTCGGCCAAGATTGACGAACGAGCCTTGCGCTGAAGGCATTGCGTGAGGTTTAGTCCCGAATCCAATGATAATGTTAACGTTTAGGTTGTAAGAGTAAGGTATCACCGCTAGCTTTGGGAGATTGGATGAAAACCCCTTCACCATTCAGTCAGTTACTTGGATTTATTACAGTTAAGCGCCCTGAAACCATACCGGTCTGCTTTGAGCTCCTGTGGGGGACCACACCCCGCTGGTTCAAGCATGCTCTCACCAGCTCAGCTACTGTTACTTACGTACCACTACAGACTGGGTACATTAATCCGGGAACTACAACGAGCGATTGAACTCTGCGAAGTTGACGAATTGGCGATGACTTCATTCATCAAGCTGAACAAACTACTTGTATCAGGGTCTGTCAGGACATGGTCCATCTTCCGTCAGCCCAGCCTTGTCGCTCATCAATAGATCCAAGAGCGCCAACCATGTGCTGCCCCTCCATTGGCGACAAGGAAGCCATACGTCATGAGCTCGTTCCAAGGTCACGGCCATCCAACGATGATGCCAAGTTTGGAGGGAGCCTTATCGGTCTTTTGTTGTCTAAGTATTTGTTCTCTCAGACTGCTCCCTATGTGTCACAGAATTAATCCTTCAAGCCTCATTGATATCTTGTCTACCTGAAAACCCGTGTCAATATCTGTAGCTAACCACTTGGACTCTTTGCTCTGTTCGTCCCTTTGGTGGCTGTTTCGCACTTACACGCGGTGACACTACCTTCCAGTCTTACCACGTCACACAAAAACCACACCGAAGAAACCATGAGGGTTCTTTCAGCATCACTATTCACCCTCCTGGTCGGCCTTGTCGCTGCACAAGACGTAGTCACCATCACCGCCCCCGCTGCAATCCCCTCCAACGAACCCGAGTGGAAGGATGACAACTCCTTCACGTCGGCCGTTCTCAACAGCACGAATCTGTACCGCTCCGAACACAACGGTACCGATCTCAGCTGGAACTCCACGCTCGAGGAATTTGCAACAGACTACCTGGACAGCCTAGATGACTGCGAGTTCGAGCACTCGGGTGGCCCCTACGGCGAGAACCTCGCCATCGGCTACCCCAACGTGACAGCCAGCATAGAGGCCTGGGGCGACGAGCGTGACGAGTACGACTTTGGTGATGCAGAGTTCAGCAAGGAGACGGGCCACTTCACTCAGCTCGTGTGGCGTGACACAACCGACGTGGGATGCGGGAGGAAGCTGTGCGGCAAGAGAGGCTGGTATCTCGTATGCGAATACTCGCCCCCGGGAAACGTGGAGGGGCAGTTCGAGGACCAGGTCGCCGACCAAGAGGGTGACGGCGTCAAGATGAGACCAGGGACGGCCCTGGCGATGATGATTGTTGTGGGATATATGATGCTTGCTATGTAAAGCGCTTTTATGATACCATTTTGGAGGATGGAGTTTGGAACCACATGCTGGACATGATGGTGTTTTCTATTACGGATTTCTTTTGTATATGTGTTCAAGAATGATGATTAGTCGTCACGACTTGTATATGATATATGCGTTGTTTAAATATCACGGGGTACATGATGTGACAGTGTGTAAGTCAAGTGAACAACCGTATGCGGACCGAAGTGCCATTGAGTGCGCTTTTCAAGCACTATCTGGGAATCTAAATTACGCAAAGCCACTTGTTACTTGGAGGCTTTCCAGATGAAAAGCTTGGGCAGTTTGCTGAAGTTGCCAGCGTAACTGTGCCATCTCAAGGACTCCAAAGGGTGACTGAACAATGATGCCGATCAGATGTAGACAGGCCCCTTTACAGCTCTGATCAGAATCACAGCATCTACGAGGGACGAGGACGTTGCTAAAACTTAGGGTGCCAGAACACTCGTTTCATACACAAATAGATCCCTGATACAAACGCATAACAAGGATGTGCTTTGCTGAGAACGTCAACACAGCAGCGCTAGGCGCATGTTTGCGTGCTAGGTTAGTAAAGTGTAGACAATAGTGCTCTATATTAAGTAGAGAATAATCAAGATCATTTCTGGGGACCAAGGCAGTCGAGATTGACGCTCAATGGCCATGATTGACTGTTACAGCTCGAAAGTGAGCCTATTGACAGTTGTCAAGGGGTCAACTGGCTCGACGTGGAAACATGGAGCAATGCAATACCCGTTCTTATCCAAGATGATCACGACGGAAATTCAGGACATGTATTTCTGACATTATTTCAGTTAAAAGAGACGCCAAAATGATACGAGCAGTGGGAGATGCGTCTCATCGAAAGGATCTTGATCACGCATCAAAAGGCATCTAGGTAGATAGGTTGACACTGGTACATGAATGATGCATCTATGAGAATTTCGGCGACATTTCAACCTTCAACCTTACCCGAGAACTTGAGAACATCAAATCTCCCATAAAAACCATCGTTAGTTTGCAAAAACTTGTATGGTTGATAATATAGAATTAAAGATATTGTGGTGTTGGTCGACGGAAGACGGTCCATGTCTTCGGATAAATATTCCTCCACCCCCGCTAAGATTTTGGGCAGGCATCTTGAAGCTCCCACTTCAAACTTGCGACAATAGAATCGCGGTGATCGGATCTATACTACCTCGACCCTTTCCCGCCCTACCAGCTGCCCACTCACTGAATACATTTATCTCTTCTGCCTTGTCCCTTATACGAAAAACAATGACTGGACGCGGTGGTGGCGGCGGACGCCGTGTTCTTCTTCCTCCCATGTAAGAAACTTGACGAGTTACGATGCGCATCTTGAGATGGGGAATGCTAACGTGCCACTTTTTCAGTAACTTCATTTTCAAGCTTCTACAATCAGTGAGTGATACCGAATGTCGCTTGTTGCGCGTGAGACGACCGATGTGCGATCGATGAAGGCTTTCGAGGAATACAATAACAGGGTCGATTTGAGGAGTGGCGGGCCAGCGCCAGGCGATACACTCCAGAGTTGTGTACATTGCTTGGAAACCACTATATATTGCAGCATTATTGAGAGTATCGTTCTCGCGATTATATTCTGGCAGGGATTTTGACGCAGGTTCGAGACTAGTCCAGGCATGATTGCGAGAACCTGGGCAAGTCAACGGTTGTTGAGAGTGTGGGATCAACCCTGGTGGAAGGCTTTGTTGTACTCCTCGAAAGCAATCGCGCGCTGCGAGCAGAACATCACCAAGGGACAAATGCTGACCTTTTCCGTAGCATGCTACTGTCAGCGTCTGGCTGTACGAGCAGCTCTCGATCCGAATTGAGGGCAAGATCCGAGTCAGTAGAGTCCAGGTTTATGGCAGAACCATGCTAATCCGTCCCAGGGCTTTGACGAGTTCATGAACTTGGTCATCGACGATGCTGTCGAGGTCAAGCAGATCACCAAGACCAACGACAAGGAATCCCGAAGACCGTTAGGTACATGCTTACTTTCCCAGCAATCAGCCACTGTATATTAACATCTCTTTTTCTAGGTCAGATTTTGCTGAAGGGCGACAACGTGTCGTTGATCCAGAGCGTGTCAGGTTGAAGGCTTTTAGCGGGGGAGTGCTTAATATAAACGACCTTGTGGGGGAAAGACTTGGGGGACATGGACAAAAAGATACAATACCAAAACGACTGGGCCATTTTCCTGGGCGGACGAAGACGTCAGTCCGGATATTATGAAGCACATGGTGGTCAACGCCGGGTAGTCGAGGCAGCAGCAGTAGCAGCAGCAGCAGCAGCAGCAGCGGTAAGACTCGAGGTCTCTTTGTATAGAGACATTGTGCACAAATCAACTTGATATTCACCACAAGAAATCCATGTTTGCCGTTTATTCAGAATGATGTTTTTCGCTCCTTCCGCCACGCGGATCAAGGAGAGTTGGCAATTCATCATTTAAGAGGTTCAGTCATCTTCACGGGTGTTCTTTTTGGTACAGTCAATGGAGGAAGTATGACAAGTTGAGTGTTAATTGCCCGGGCGTAAGATTCAGTACAGTCACAGAGACTGCGAGGAAAGTGTTGACCTTGTATGTGACCATGCTGCACATCCCCGGCAACAGTTGTTCACCTTGTCCATGCAGTATGGATGACTCCGCAACAATATGAACTCCCTACTTATGCCCAACGGGTAACGGCTGAGATACAAGCTATCCATCTAATCAGACTACAACCTCTAACTAGACCAGCGAGACTTCGCATCCGTCGCCTTAATCGCACATTCAGTCTCTGTTCCCGGATTGTATTTCACAAACTCATCTCTACATAGACAACAGCTTCCTCCCGAATTAGAAGCACGCTGATACAGCCTCGCTGGCGTCGAACCACATGATTAACCCCCAAACATCATCAGTGATATTGATTGGAAATACAAAAACCAGGGATATCAGGCAACAATTCCAAACTGTCGTGTGTTTTCTCATCGTGTGCGCCTACTAACAGCTTCCCCGCGTTTAATCAGACGATACAGGAGGAGGGTGGCTGCAGGGACTCGGATCCCTTGAGTTCCGGGAGGGTTGCAATGGGATCCGGGAAATGGGTCGAGGAGGGTGTTGAGCTTGAGTTGGCAGTGAAAGTTGGTTGGTGATGGGTTTGCCATGGAGGTGTGGTTGGAAGTAGGTATTTGTGAGGTACAACTAGTTGGGCATCTATGTTAATCTTGGGAGAGTGGTCCTTTTTCCTGATCCTCAGACATAGTTACATCTACTAACTAGAGCTTGCTGCGTCTTCGGTCAGTAGTCAGTGGTTGCCCCTTTGTGCGTTTATATAGGCTGTGTATATTGGAGCATCTAAAGTATCGACAGAGACCTGAAGAACCCCCCCGTTCTACCAGCGTTGACAGTCACTTCAAAGTCAGTTTTCCAACCACATCCTAGCAGTATCAGCGTAGCCATCTCGGAGGAGAGCAGACCGACTCAGGAGAAGTTGGCATGCTCTAGGTGGGGTGTTTTCTTAGACGTCTGGTGAGATTGCTAGTTCTAGGTGGTTATTTGAGACTGTGGTGGATTGTCTAGCCTCATACCTAGTTATTTAGATTATGAGCCTCATTGAGTGCAAGATCTCTAGGACACTGGTTCCAGAACCTCCACGGCCACGGTCTCAGTTTGTTGCCAGAATTGTCCGAGAGATTTAGATTGGGCCTGTCTGTCATTGGTCAATAGTGAGTGAAGGCCGTACTCTTGAATGATGAGTTGCTTACTTCTCCTTACAAGACTATTTATGCGACGAAGATCTGACTGTGCCAAAGTGACACTTTCTCATCTCTCATCTAACTAGTTTGCCTCTTGCCACGAAAGAAGAGTCAGGCCCAAAGTAACACATCACAAAACAAAAGCTTATTACACAGTTCAAACAGAAACAATTCCAGGCACACGAGTATCTTCACCCCAGATTTTCCCCGCAAGACGTGGTGGTTCTGCGGGGAGTGGATCAACGGTTCATAACGTTTGCTTGTTTGAATGCATAGGTTGGAGGTGTGGAGGTTGGGTTCTATTGAGACAGTTTTGGCCGGATGGTGTTGGGAGAGGCATTATGGCTAGATGATAGGATAGGGGGTGGGGGTGATGATACATCGGCGGCTAAACTAATAAGGCCAGTTTGTGGACAAGTCTGTAATTGCCGACAGTGTGAAATGCCTTGCTGATCCGGACCAGGCACCCTGACTGTAATGTGTACTGGTCGTCAGAGGCAGCTCTTGAGGTTCTAGAGAGGCCTAATATTGGACGGCGGTGTGATCATCTTTAAGATATTCCTTCTAGGTTGGAACAGATGGACAGGCAGCTCTCCCCTCAAGTTGCAGCAGCCTCTTGCATACGGACATGATCAGTTCGGTTTAAATCACAATAATACAACGATGACCCGGCAACCTGTTAGGTCTAGGTAGTCCAACACCATTAAAAAGCACGTCGTCAAAAAGCCCAGACACACAGACATCAGACACGGCAACAGCGCCCAGCGAATACAGTGGAGCTGATCAGCACTAAGCCCCGGATAAACCGCCATGGCCGGCTAGAAACGGGGGCATCTCGGACATCCTCACGAAAAGGGACATGTCAAGATCGACGCTGTATCCTAGTCGCGAGATAGGCGAATCGTGAATGATGGATCTGATGTGGAGGTTCATGATGGGAGTCAAGTTGAATGGTCTTGTGAGAAGAGTCGGAAGTGGAAAGAGAGATCGAGAACAAGATGAATCAGCTGTTGGGACTGTTAGAAGAAAGTAAAGAAAAGACGGGTTGATTCTTCATCCATATCGACGACGAGCTGTGGACCATAATGACTTGGTAAGAACTAGAATGTTTCCCGTTGAGCATGTAGCCTCTAATGTTACAACTAGCACAGCAGGAAGTACTGCATACGTAGTGCACAGGCCGAACGGAAAGAATCCAAAGTCTACAAGCGTGAGGCAAATTGAGAAACAAGGGTTCATGATTCATGGCTCGTACAACGAGTTCGAGTTCAATGGTTCGTTAACCGTTTGTGCCATTGGCCCATAAGGCTTACCTGTCAAAGCACTGTAGGGCTTGTACATGGGATCACAGAACAAGGGGGTAAGGGAATGGGTTTTACCATGGACCAGGTCGAACAATACAACTTTATTATGCGTTGATAAAAAAAATTCAGCTCATGCAGCCAGGGAGGGAGAGTGAGGGGAAGTGGTACCCTCCTAGTTTTGTCCGTGTCAAGTGATCATTGTGTCTCACATTTTTCCCTTTATTCGTTTCTTGGTCCATCTCTCCTTGCTTCTGGGAGCCACACCAATTACGTATTTCGATTTATATGTCATATTCCGCGCTTCTTCATCTCTTTATGCCAGGTAGAATAATGATACGCTCATTCGCCCCTTTTTTTTTCATCTGTTCCGGTTGTACCCTGCCTCTCCCCATCACCCAGCCCCCTAGCACATAAAGTCGACCTGGATCTTTTGCAGGGAATCCATGCGATCAGAGAATGATCAGACCTCTTAAAGTAGTGGATTCCAGGGGTGAACCAACCAAGGTTTAGTT
>JABFEV010000808.1:0-10525 GCA_013618395.1 Fusarium domesticum | reverse complement strand
CTAAGAGCCTGCTAAGGGATGCATTTATAAATTTTATTAAGCAACTTAAGCTTACTAATCTCTCAAAGGAATTAAGATAAAAAAAGGAGAATAAAGAGGAAATAACAGGCTAAAGAAATTAAATATAGTAAAATAGCGATACTATTAAGCTAAAGGGGCGTGTTAGATTAAAGTATATATAAAGCATTTAATCGGGTAGTTACGTAGTGACATCTGGAAGTGGCGTAAAAGGAGCACGAGTTGCTGCCTAACTTAAACTAATATAAAAGGCGGTTAAGAAAGCATGTAAGCCTAGATTAACGCGGGGAGAGCCTAGTAAGCAAGAGAGAGAATACAATTACATTAAGTAGAAAGTCATTCGAAGTACTACGTTTATAATCCAATAGTATTCCCCTCTTGCTTGTATTCCCCCCTCGCTTGTATTTCCCGCTCGCTTATTATATACGTTACCCCTTTACGAAGTATATAATAGCGATATCTAAAAACAGCTGGAAAGCGTTACGCAGCGTTTAAATTACATTAACCGAGATATTAGAACTATCGCAAGTAAAGCCAGTAAGCAGATTAACAAGGAGAACAGCGAGATAACGCATCTTAAGGAAGAAGTTGCTTTCTTAAAGGCAAAGCTAGCCCTATAAGAGCCAACAGGCCGAAAGGCTGTCGATTTTAACCCGAATAAGGCGTTTCCTAATATGCTAGAAATTATTAAGGCTCGTAATAAGGCCGAGAAGCAGGCCAAGAAGAGAGAGTTATCTAATACACGCAAAGCACCTTAAAAACGGCAAAAAAAAAGATACTGCTAAATAGAGATTTCTTTTTTAAATAGTTTTTAAAGTTATTTTATTAAACGATATTAAGTTAATAGAGAAATAATTAAGTATTACCCGCCTTGCATTTTGAAAGTAAGGCTATTCTGGTGTGCGGAGTTCTAGTAAAATAGTCTAGAACTTTCTACCTTTTAAGTTATATTAAGAATTCTATGATTTTTATACTTGTTGGATTTTAGCCATTCGGCTAAAAACATAGTGCACTACTAATTCATTGGCTTTCCACATTAGTTGGGGTTATATCCCACAATCTAACAATACTCGCTTTTCTTTATAGTCTATAACTAATAAGGGAAAACTAATATTGTTCTTTATTAATAGTTTTCTAAGATGTTGAGTGATACTTTGTTCCAAGACTCTATAATACACGTCTATAACCCACAGAAAACGTCAGGCCTGGATGTGGTATTGTCTCATTGGCAAATAAATACAGGAGAGAATAGGATATCTACCCAGCTAAAGATTGTGTCAAGCAGTCTAGACGACATTGTATTTATAACTTAACAGTACGTGAATTGTACTTATTAGGCAATGTTAGATTATACCCTACTTTAATCTTCTTCCTCCTAACGACAAATTGTCACTGCAGATCAAACCACACCTGTCATGGAACTAATCACTCGATAGTAGATGTTATTACCTGGATGACTGCAGATTCGACGACATGTTTGTAATAAATAGACATTGAACTAGATATTACTGTTTGTCTTGTATTCTTGACAATATTCCCAAAACGCCATGCTCACTTCCAAACCTCACTTAAAAAACGGCATACGCCGTAAAAAAAACTAAAAAAAAAAAAACTCTGATGATAGTAGAAAAGAACATTATTGCTGCTGCTCCCCCAAAGCCTTCCCCGTACCAGGCCTATGCGTATCCGTCTGTCCGACAAGATGATCTCTCGGTCCGTGAAATCCATGCATCTCCTCACTCACCATACTCAACGCGCTCTGTCCCAGCGACTCGCTTCTTCCGCGCTGGTGCGGTCGCGACGGGTAGCTGCCTCGACGCTCTTCGCGAGGGTGGACGACCGAGGAGGGTGAGTTGGGATGTTCCGACGTCCAGGCAGTGGCGTCGAGTTCGGCGGGCGTGCCGCCTTCGGAGGAGTCTGATGTTACGCTCGGATGGCGTACGTGTGTGTACACACCGTGGGAGTCGGTGCTGGATCGGTTGCGTGAGGATTGCGTGAAGCGGGAGACCTGGCTGAGACGCTGAGCGTTGGCTGTGAAGTAGTCATCCCTCGGACTAGTTGTCTCAAAACTCGTCTGTCTGCTGTTCCCTGTGCCATTGGCCACGATTTGATATTCTTCTGCCCCGGCAGGTGTAGGCCCGTTTGAACTAGCCGCGGGGCTGAAAGGTGAGGTGGCAACCGAGGGAGGCGCCGGGTGAGAAGGTCTCTGCATCATGAGGGGATTCGCGCTGACGTTGTCGCCTTCCGAGTCGGCGAGTTTATACTGGCGCATGGGAGGACGTTGCTGCGAGTTGTCCGACTCTTTGGAGCTGACGGCGGCGACGACCTTGTTGAGATGGCGGATGATGATGTACGCTGCGACAAGTACGATGATGAGAAATGCCACGGAACCGGCAATGATTCCGGCTAGCGTGCCTGTTGAGAGGCCGCCCGAGTCATCATTGTCGGGTGACGACGACGGTGAGGCTTTGGCGATGGCCGTAGGGAAGTATTTGAGAATAGCCTGGTCGCCATTGCTACCAGCGTTGACTGTTATTGGAGTGGTTGGTTCAGTCGGTGTTTCTACCGTTACAGCAGTACTGCGATATGTCCTCTCCTCGCCGAATTCAGTCGTTGTGTATATCATGGTGCTGGTTAAGGTGACGGCCTCGGTCGAGTAGCACTGATTTACTGCACATCCCATACTGTTGGGACAGCAACCGTAGCTTAATGATGCAGGGCATAGGTAGTGACTTGCAGGACAGTCGTATGTGAAGGCTGAGCCGGTTGGAGGAAGGCAGTTGTCGCCTCTTTCGCAAAGATAACCGTCAGGGCAGCAGCCGCCTGGGTTATGTTAGTTACATGTTGACGCAAGTTGAAAATGACAAGTTTCATAAGTCGTGATATCGACTCACCTCCATAGACGGCGTCGCACACAAACCAACCGACTTTTGTTCCACAGGTCGAGGGACCCTTTGTAGTAGCATAGCAGCTCTCCTTTGCGCATTCATAATTATCAGGACAGCAACCTCCGTCGAAACTGGATGCGCACAGTTTCGAGCTCTCGCCGCAGACAGGCTCATCTCGCCTCTCGAGCGAGGCAGCTTTTGTGATCTGCGCCCTTTTCTCAACCCGATGAATACCGTCGAATCTTTTGAAGTCGACTGCCTCGATACCGATGGCCCATATCGCTGCTATGAGCGAGGCGACGCATGTTTGGCACCCCCAGCGCCTCATTCTGGCGACTCATCGACGTAGAACGATGTGCAACGTGGTTCTAGCAAGATTTTGGTTGTGATATAGCGTATGTCTTAGTTAGGGAGACGGGGTGCCAGCGGCCGAATTTTTTTGGAGGGTGATCCTGGGAGGGAGATTGTGGTTGTTGTCGTTATCGCAGAGTGAGACTTCGGATCCGATGGTGATTTCGCAGTGGTGATTAAGGAGTGTATTCAAAGCTCGGAAAGTACGGTTGAAATCCACGCAGAATGAATCAGACAAAGATGGAATGAGGAAAGAGAAGGACACGATCAGCAGCAGCAGGAAAATGAGTAAGATTTCGAATGTCAGCAACGGAGGCCTGGAAGGGACTCTATTTTCGGGGGTGTGGGGGAAAATGCTACGCCACAAAGGAGCAGCTATGACAATCAAAAGTGTGATGGAAGAGTCTTGTGTGATAGGCACAGAGGAACCCACTACGACCAGCGCGCTTGTAGGGCTGAATAGGTGGTCGAGTAAGCCCTTGGTATAATAGTACGATTAATGCATAGGCCGGGCGTTGATATGTGAGATGAGGGGGGAATAATAGTAGGGAATGAGACGGAGACGGTGAGACGAGAAGAAATCGGGGGATAGGGCTGGATACCGAACAATCTGACGGGGACTCTGACGGAGACTCGACGACAGAGCCTCATTGTTGGTTAGTAAAAGACGCAATGCCCATATGATATGGGCATTGCTCTTTTGGCTTGCAACCTTCATCACCAATCACCAGTAGCATCTAGCATCCATCTCACACTACAGATGCTGCACATGTCGGCACCGACGACAGTTCCATGGGATTGGTGACCCGTCCCACAGAATGCTCCCCTGTCGTTTGTCCAGGGCTGTGATTCATTGGTCCTAGAGACGCTGTTTCACACTGCTTTGGACAACATGATGCAAAGCGGTGACATGGCAAGGGCAGAGCATGGGGCAATCGTGTATGCCGTGAGGATGGTTATTCAGTGAGGGCGAGGCTGGTGTTCGGGGCTAGACCGCCGATGGCTGAAGAAGTTGGGCTGCGCTGAGATTTATTGAATTGCAGTAGAAATGTTGTTGCCTGTTGTGTCAGGTGACTTGAGTCTGTTGAATGGGATGAGTGAGGAGAGGCAGGCGCGGGGGAGATAGAGGAAGAAGTAGAAGAGAATCAAAGTAAAGTGTAAACTGATTTGCCTGATGACTGTAATTCACGTCTTAGCAAGTTAGAAATTGCTCCCAATCTCATCGGCAGTTTTCATCCAAGACAAGCATAACTTCTCACAAACCGAACCGTTCAGCCCGCAGCCAACTTCGACGCCAGTGAAATTTAGCAACGGCGCTTTATCCCAAAATAGAACCTGATGAGGGGTCATGTGCGGTGGGAGAGGAACTTTGTTACTGAGGCCTGTTGGCGAAAAAAGTGCAGTTTGACGTAAGCTCTGCTAGAAAAAAATAATTAAAATCCCGCCTTGAAGCAGAAAACGATGTGCGAAAGAGTGAGATTTTGTAGAAGACTGTGTATAATTAAATCACAGGCGGGAGGACTAGAGGGAGCGGTGAATGAACTGACGAGTTGCTCTCACCACGGTGAGATTTACCTCACATGCCTGTTGAACAAGGATTCGCTGTGCATGGATGAATGGCTGAACCACAATAATGCGTGAGAGGAAGTCATGTCTTTTTCACACGTGAACTTCTTCACAAATTCATGCCTCTACATTCTCCCGTGGTAATGTACACTGTAGTTCAGTACAGGAATAATACAGGATATGTCTGTCGGCTGGTTCACCTATTTTAGGTAGTTGTATGACTGCAAGTGATGGGTCGGGAGCATTTGCAAATCCGTCATCTCCCAGGAGCGTCGTCACATGAGCATGTTGTGATCGGCGATTATTCCCCCCCTTTTAATCATTCAATTCTCATTTTCCTTCCTTCTCGTTGATATGTCCCTTTTCCAGAACGAATACAAACGTCTCAGTGAGCGGGGTGGCGCATCTAGAAAAATTCCCTTCCTTCATTTTAATTTTATTTTTGCATGATAGCCGTTATAATAATTCGCGCTAAGTTAAGTATCAGCGAGTTGTAAATCTGGGCAGGTTATAAGTAAAAAATGCCATTACCTGTTTACTCCCCCTTCTTTTCCGTTCCTGCGCAAGTGAAATGCAAGCGAATTTTTGCCACGTCGGTTTTTAAAGATCATTACAAGGCAAATCATTTGCCCTTACCGGAAAGGACATGTACTAACGCCCAAGCTCGTATTCAATCTGGGCTTCTCCCCATGGATCTAGAAAAGGTCTACGGAGTAGAGATCTTTCTCTCCTTGCTGCTAGTTAACCGAACGCTGCGGGGAAGGGGAAGAAGATTGGGACCGTCCGAAGCTTTTTGTTTGCTTTTTCTTTTCTTTTACCGCACCTGTGAGAGTGCTTTGCCCATCACCACCTCGTTCCAAAAAGGGCGACGCCACGGCATCGGGAAAGCTCCCATGTCTTGTCCTTTCGTTGCTATCGATGATAAGTCCCAGGTACAAGGAGGTATTGGATAGCTGGAAGTTTTACCCCGGATTTCTCGAAATGATCTGGGGAAGACAGATGTGACACGTATGGATGTTTGCTGCAAGGAGCTGAACGTGGCGATGAAGATGGCCATGATTGATTCACTGTCTAGGTAGACTTGAGTTCGGCAGTTCGATATTCGCGTGTTGTGGCATGTGGGTTGGTTCTAAGCAGACCGCCGTTGTCAATACACCCATCGACATCCATAGGAGACATAACCATGGTAGAGTCAATATAGAGCAAGGTGAAGTTATACAGTCGGTGTCCAATTCAAACATCAACCACATGTAAAGAATACAGCGTCAATTCTTGCTCAACTCCCATAAATAAACCTCGATACTCAGGTAGTATCATCGTCTTCTTCATCCTCAATCTCATGAACTAGAACACCCCTGATCCACTCTCAAAAGCCAAACCCCGCAAGCCAGTGGAGCCTGACTAAGAGAAGAAAAAGTGTCAGGATAGACCATGGTTCGGCGAGGTCACGATGCTCTGCAGAGAATGAGAAATTGGGGATCCCAAACTAGAGAGGCCTGAACGCATGTCATGGGTATGGCACTTTTTCCCTTTTCCTTGTTTGCTTTTCCTGGGCATTTTCCTTCCTTTTCTCTCTCCTCTCCCTCTATCTGTCTATACTCATGACCAAAAAGATATCCTTTTTGTCTTCTTCATCCCCAGACTTTTTTATTCTAGTCGTCTCCACGCATCTCTCAACTTCCCCTCATTTCCTCAAACTTCTTCTCCCCTCCCGCCAAGATAATCTCTCGACTTCTCTCATCTCCACTTCTTCAAAACCCTCAAAGATCATCATCCCTCCCTCGGCTTCTTCTTGACTTCCGGACTTCATTTGCCCTACCCCCCACGTCTCTTGCCATCTCTTCCGGTTGCGCCTTCTGCCTCTCTCCTCCCCTCCTTCTTCCCCACACCTAATCCCCACAAGGTACCCAAATCCATACAGCGCATACAGTCGTTCGTTTAGTCATCTGGAAGTCACTCTTCGATTTGAATAACACCATACATGTCATCCGACTCTTGGTCGCTTTTCCTTTACCCCTACATTTCCGGCTTTATCCAACATATAATTTTGACGACAGCATAGCCATTGCGACGACTGATTTCTTTCACCGTCACCTGCAACCTCTCGTGTTGTCATATCAATCATACGAGTTCAACTGGCAGATGGTGAAAGACTCATGATATACTGATTTATTTATTTTTATCTCGCCAACGCCACAAACTAGGCCAAAATTTCAACCAACTTCAACATAACCGCCATGCTATTATACACAAGACTCGCGCCTCCCAAGGCCCCAAAGAAGCGCTCTCGTGCAGGTGCGTTTTCTTATTCCTTTCTTTTATTATGTCTTCTACATTTGCAATTCTTCCCTTTGCTGCATGCTAAGTCATTTTGCTAACTGCGGAATTGATTCGTCGATACAGGCTGTAGTTACTGGTAAGTCATGTCCACATCTTCCATCCTTTCCACTATAGAGCATTGTCGCTAACACTCACCCTTTTAGCAAAGAAAAGGTATTCAAATATTCTCCAATTAGCGCTGTCTCGAACCCTTCTAATGCTCGACAACAGAAAAAGAAATGCGACGAAATCCGGCCATCATGCGCCCGCTGCCAGGAACGCGACCAGCCATGCGTCTACGAACCCGTTCGACCACGTCAAAGACGCCGACGTGAAACCACCGTCTGCTCTACTCTGGATGGAAACTTATCTTCTGGCTCCGAGCGCGACACATATCCCAAACGTACAAAGCCTCTCGAGCAGGTATGGGAACACGAGACGCACGAGGTTTTGGAAGCGCCCGCCAGTGAGCTACCGTTTGATTTGTCTCTCACGACGACCGAGGTCACCGACAGCACAGCTGCTCCTTTAAATCCCGCCGTGTCTAGCCCCGTCGATAGCTTCATGGCCTGGAGCCCCCGTAATCTGCCCATCGACTCAATCGACTTCCAGCTCCCCTATTTCGAAGATAGGAATATCTCCTTCCAGACCATCGCCGATGATGAAGATATTGAAGAAATCGTCCGTTCAAGCCCCATCATGGCCGCCAATCCAAGGCCTTTCACCACACAGAGTCCATCTTTGGCCCTTATCGCACCAGCCTTGGCCCCGTCCCCCAGCTTTGAGTTTTGCTCCCCCATTTTCTCTGAATTCTCCGACCGTTCCAACCGACGTGCTCTGGTGGATCACTTCTGCAATGTGCTCTCTCATCTCATCGTATTTCGTGAGGAGCGTGGCAACCCCTTCCAACAGCTTGTTCTCCCTCTCTGCCACAACAGCCAGTCAGTTACAAATGCCGTCTACGCGTTGGCGAGTGCGCATCTCGAGTACCGAGGGGTTGCGAATGGTGAAAAGAGTGTCTATTTCCACCACAACGCTATTCAAGGTCTCGGGCAGTTGATCCAGCAGGGAGCTGGCGTGAACAGGAATGAATTGCTGGCTGCCATTATGCTACTGGTTTACTACGAAGTTGTAAGTCAATCTTTTCTTCCAGACGCTTTCTGTCACTAACAAACACCCAGTTGGTTCAGAATGGTAGATCCAATATCGTGGACGGCCATCTCAAAGGTGCCATGTCAATCATGAGTAATAATGAGACTGCTGCCGACCCGACTGGCATATTTTTGGAGCGGGTACGTTTTATTTCCACATCCAATAGCCTATTAAGCAATAAACATTGACAAATCACAGGCATTCCGCTTCTACGATGTCATTGCCGCCTTGTCTTTTGGCACCGCGCCTTTGTCCAACGCTACAGGCCCAAGCCACCTCACGCCCTTCCCTCCCCTTGATTCTGGCGGTGCGCCCTCTTCTCTCAGCAGCGTCGATACTCTTCTCGGCATGGCTACATCTTTGTGGCCAGTCATTCATCGACTTTCAAACCTTCTCACGGTCAAAGACCAGCTCGAGTCAGCTGTCACTCACGGGGAATTATCAAAGGTTGCAGTTTTGCGAACCGAATTCGAGATTACCGCATCTGCCATCGAGACTGCCCTCGAGGACTGGCGCCCCGCTCTGCCTGAAGATTCACTCCTTTCTCAGAACCCCGAGGAACTGACAGCTGAACAGACAGCCGAAAGGGGCCGTCTTCAGGGCATTCTCAACAACGCCTGTGCCTATCGCCACTCTGCCTTTGTCTACTTATATCGGACCATCTACGGCTGTTCAAGAAGCCATCCGCTTGTCCAGCGCCATGCCCACATCAGTCTCAACCACTGCTTTGGCACTGTCAGCAGCGCCGGACCCATGGGAGCACTTCTCTGGCCGCTGTTCGTTGCAGCATGTGAAGCCACATCACTCACAGACCGAGACCATGCTCGTCAGGCCTTTGTAGCTATCGAACGACGACAGGGTATGACGAACATCGATAGGGCATGGTGTATCGTACAGGAGGTATGGCGTCGCGCCGACAAGGCAGACATGATGCAGCAGCAAGAGGAAGCGATTACGATGGGTGTCTGGAGCGGAGGTGATTTGTGGAGGAGGGTGAGCGAAGACATGGGCGTCACGATTGTTTTTGGATAGGGAGTTGGCGATAGGTATATGGCGATCCTGGTGATAAAGAGGGATGTGGGGAATAAAGGTTGGACATTCTAGAAATTGAATCAAGTGTGTATGGGGTATACGTTCATCGGGGGAGTAGGCGGTTTATATGTGTTTACGGTTTGGGTATGACAGTGTGGTATTTAGGACTGGAAAACGGAGGCTGGGGATGTCATGTTTTGGGGACGGCAATCTGATGTTGGGAATGGGGGTTGGTTTTGCTCCTATTTGATAGTTTGGCGTATTCGTAGTTATATATACCACAGGCCAAGGTTTATGAATGGTTAGAGCGAGTATGTTGACAATGGACGTGCAAGTACTAATTCTCAACAACAGCAACAGCAACACGCGCGTTATAGGGATGTAGCTACCCTGAACCGATCAGTTCTTGTAGTCGATTTCTGAATGGCAAGCTACCCACATTGCCGCGATTTGAAACCGCTACACAAGTCATGCACATGATCGGCATGGGCATGGTTAAGAATAAGCATTGGTGTGAAACCTGGGGAATATGGGGTAATTAGACTAAATCTTAGGCTTTACATGGTTGAGGCCTTTTCATTTGTGAAGTTTTGGTATTAGGGGATTTGGTACTGATATGTGGCGGTGAGAGGTGAGTACAAGAAGAGGTTCTTTATGGCTGTAAAACAGGTTATCTCTATAACAACAAATGTCCTTCAGTTTCCCTGAGCGTAAAGCTTGTACTGGACTGTAGACGGTAATGGCCTCTACCTCGGGGCATAACATCCCATTGCCCCCTTCCAGCAACGGACCTGTTCAATGGAACGCTGCGATCTATGCAAGGTGTCTCACCGGGTCACTATTGGGATGAAACCCATGGCTCTATTCGTCGAGGTGCATGCACGTCGGAAGCTGGAGACAAGAGGGAACTATTTACTAGGATTATACCCCGCGTTTGGCTTGATGGAAGTTGGTCGGATCTCTTGTTTAAAGGAAAATTTAGGTCGACTATGGATATTGAGATGCTTGTAGTCTGTGAACTCTATGTAAATAAACCTTCTCGTGTTATTTAGCTGCGAGTAAAACTGCAGGGTCGGTAGTCTGAAAGTGTGGTGGATCTTATAAAGCACCACAGGAGAAGGAAGAGGGGGAAGGAAGCTTTGAGGAGAAGGGCAACAAGGAAGGGGGGGGGGGGGGCAAAAAAAGGAAATTAGTGAAGG